>JAJIBD010011668.1:0-44834 GCA_021461705.1 Cryptotis parvus | reverse complement strand
CCTGTCACAAGCAAGTGTAACCCAAGGGCATCTGCTTGCTCCAGGGACAGGGAAGAGCCTCAAACCATTCTTCAGGTCATGGAATTGAGGTCCAAAATTATTACTAGTTTTTGGCATAACAAATAAAACATGGGTAGCTTGCCAGGCTCTGCCATGTAGGTGGTATACTCTCAGTAGAGGGGCCTCATCTCGAGCATTTACTGATGAAACTTAATGGGGAAAGAACAGGTTTTATCTTGGATGGAGCTCTGAGGAACTATGGAGTCTGGGTGTTGAGAGGTGACTGACCGCATGATGTTTGGGTTGCTCTGGCAATAAAAAAAAACAGTGGTGACTTCTCTTAGAATAGGAAGAAATAGATGTCATGCAGCAGAGAAGGGAAGGTATTGGAGGTTCTAAATAGCCCCAATCTCTATATCAGAGGATATATCTATTTATTTATTGTTTTGGGAGGGTCACACCCAGTGATGCTCAGGGGTTATTACTACTGACTCTGTACTCAGGAACTACTCCTGGTGGTGCTCAAGGGACCATACATGACGCCAGGGATCAAACCCAGGTCAGTTGCACAAGGGCAAATGCCATACCCCACTTTACTATCACTCTAGTCCCTCTAAGGGGATTAAATTACAAATATTCAACACCTCCCCAAATATAGCAAGAACACTGAAAAACAATAAGGAAGACATATATAGAATCCCCACCAAGTTCAATGAGCAAAAACAATACAAAAGACTCAACCAGTACCAACCATCTCTGTAAATCTTCAGAAAATGACTTTAGTGAAACCACAGTGAGGATATTCAGTAAGCTTAAAGAAAACAATGGAATATGTAGTCAGCAAAGCACAGAAAATAAGAGAGCTGAGATGACTAATCAGGAAATGTCAGAAATTAAGCGTATGGTAGACTGGAGGATACCAGAGCTGGTGAGGTGCTTGCCTGCAAGTGCTTGGCCCAAGTTCCATTCCCGAACCCCCTATGGTCCCCAAAGCATTGCCAGGGAGTGATCCCTGATCATAAGTAAGCATCACCATATAAAAAAAACTCAGTAGAGTGGGCCCATGACCTCTGGGGGGCCAGAAGCAGCCGGATGAGACTCGCCCACCACACTTAGCCACCACCTTCGCTGTCCGGACGCTGGGATACTACCTCACGACCAGATTAGCAGAGCAAAACCAGTTCGAGCCCAGGTAGGCAGCTCCCAGAAGCGGGAATCGCTGGGAATTTGTCAGATGGAGTCAGGGGTCGGCCCTTCCCCCTCCATTTTGTCGAGCCTGGTGGCCCCGCCCAGGAGCTGCCCTGGGGCAACCAGCCATAGTATACGGGCCTCGGACACACCTGGCGAAGCTGGAACTCCGCTTCCCCGGGCTAAGCTGACCATGGGGGCTCCCGGGAGGACAGATGGGTTTTGGGGGAGTGGGCCCATCACCTCGGGGGTCCCGGAAGCAGCTGGATGAGACTGCCCACCGCACTAGCCACCACCTTCACTCGTCCGATCCTGGGATACTACCTCATGACCAGATTAACAGAGCAAAAATCAGTTCGAGCCCAGGTTGCTCGGGCCGCAGTGGCTGTGTAATCCATCAAAATAGTGGAAACAGTAATGTCCTTTAATCCACTGCATTCCACAATATGCAGGAAAGTTTGGTGGGAGGGAGGAGATAGAGAGGAGAGAAAAAGACATACAGATCACACTAGCCACCATTTTTGCTGTCCGGATGCTGGGAAACTGCCTCACGACCAAATTAACAGAGCAAAACCAGTTCGAGCCCAGGTAGGCGGCTCCCAGAAGCGGGAATCACTGGGAATTCGTCATATGGAGTCAGGGGTCGGCCATTCCCCCTCCATTTTGTTGGAGCCTGGTGGCCCCACCCAGGAGCTGCCCTGGGGCCACCAGCCATAGCATGAAGAGCCTCACGAGCAGCTGGGGGAGGCTGGAACTCGGCTCACCCTGGGCCCAGCTGACTGTGCCCCCCCCCCGGGAGGGCAGATGGGTTTTGGGAGTGGGGCCCATCGCCTCTGGGGGTCCCGGAAGCAGCCGGATGAGACTCGCCCATCACACTAGCCACATTTTCGCTGTCCGACGCTGGGAAACTGCCTCACCGACCAGATTAACAGAGCAAAACCAGTTTGAGCCCATGCGGTCCAGTAAAAAATAGTGGAAACAGTAATGTCTTTTGATGCGCTGTATTCCACGATGGGCAGGAAAGTTTGGCGGGAGTGAGAGATAAAGAGGAGAGAAA
Source organism: Cryptotis parvus (assembly GCA_021461705.1). Classification (NCBI taxonomy): domain Eukaryota; kingdom Metazoa; phylum Chordata; class Mammalia; order Eulipotyphla; family Soricidae; genus Cryptotis; species Cryptotis parvus. The sequence continues at coordinate 42,589 of JAJIBD010011668.1, read as the reverse complement.
TGACATACATAACCCGCCAAGTAGTTGGGGGTGGTGGGGGAAGGGAGGTGGGGACATTGGTGATGGGAGATGGGTTTGGGTGGAGGGATGGGTGTTGGAACACTGTGGAACCAAAGCTCTACATGAGCATCTTTCAATTGTGTGTCTAAAATGGTGTTATAATATTTGGGGGGAATAATAAAATAAAATTAAATTAAAAAAAAAAGACATACAGTGTTGCAGGACTCCTAAGGGCCGCTAACATCTGCTCTGGATTGCCTCCCGCAAATCATCCGTAGATAAGGGGGTAGTCTAAATGTGGCAGTTTATCCGACCATGTATGCTGTACTAGCTGGTATAAATATTCTCCCATGCTATCACAATCATCGTGGGACTAGCTAGATCTTACCAGCATATTAGCCTGGCCACGTAAGGACACCTAAGTAATTAGACCAGAGAGAAATGCTGTTTTTGCTTCCAAACAAAGCAAGCATGGCTCCCTGATAAAATATAAAACTACAATGAAGTAGAGGAGACTTGTGAAGGCTTGGAGAAATATTTAACTGGCATTGGTGTTGGTCCTTGGTACAGTGACATGCCATCTCAGAAACCCCTTCTCTACATTTCAAAGGCATTCCCAACTCAAAACATTAGCACAGTAAAGGCCCTAGGTGAGATGCAGGGAGGGATTACCTGAGGGCATTGGACCCTCCCTGCTTTCCATAACAATGGGAGGAAGGTCTGAGTTGCGGGGGGGTATAAACTAGCCGGTTCCCGCTCTCCCGGGGCTTCTTCCGGTGGGATCTCGCCTTGTGAGCGTTTATTCCCCTTGGAAGTTTTACACGTGGTGGTCGCCATCTTGGCCTACACGTGGCTGGGGTTCTAGCCTGGAATCTTAAGCATCGGGTTTTCCTTTTGCTGATTTGTATGCCTGAACCTGTGATAAGTAAAGCCTTTTAAAACCACATCGGATTCCTGAGTGTTCTTCCATTCCGCCGGCTTCAGAGGTAGAAGGTACCTCGCTTCCCGGCACTGTCGGGACCCGGGGGAGCGCCCGACAATACAGAACCCGCCAAGTAGTTGAGGTGTGGGAGGGGGAGGGAGGTGGGGACATTGGTGATGGGAGATGGGTTTGGGTGGAGGGATGGTTGTTGGAACACTGTAGAACCAAAACTCTACATGAGCATCTTGCAATTGTATGTCTAAAATGGTGTAATAAAATTTGGGGGAAAAAAATAAATAAAATTAAAAAAAACTCAGTAGATCTCTGAGCAGCAGGATAATAACAGCTGAGGAAGTGTTTAGAGGCTCCAAAATGAGATGGAGGAAACCTTTAGAAAATAATAGAAAAATATTTAAGCCTTAAAAGAAATTGATAGCAAACCAGAGAACTATGGAGTGAGTTGAGAGAGAAAATATGAAAATCATCAGAGTTGCTGAGGGCCAAAAGGTGAATTTGATGAAGAACCAAATGGTATTTGAAATGAAATGATGAAATTATATTAAAGAATTTTCTAGAGTTGAGGAAAATAGGCTACCAAACACAAAAGGTCTAGTCTGGAGAGACAGTACAGCAGGTATGTCACTTGCCTTGCATACAGCTAACCTGAGTTCAATTCCTGGCACCCATCTGGTCCTCAGATCGCTGTGAGGGCACAGATCCCTGAGCACGGATCTAGGAGTGAGCCCTGAGCAGTGACCAGGATAGGACCAGAACAGACAAAAAACCAAAAGGCCTGAAGGTCCCAGTGAAAACAGACTTAGGTAGGAAAATTCTAAGATACATTATGCTTAGAATGACCCCAAAGAAAGATAGATACAGAATATAGAACACATTCAGAGAAGGATTAAACCCACTCCCGGCCTTTCTGAGTCTTCATGGTAACAAGGTTAAATATTTTGGAATATGTATCTATAGAAACAGAACGCAAGAGAGAAAAGAAAAAATACCTATAATGTAGTAAAAGCAGAAGATAAATTATATTTCAATACCAGTAACAGTTATAGACCTCATTCCCATGACCTGATGGAATGGTTTGAGGCTCTTTATGTTCCTGGAGCAAGCAGGTGCCTTTGGGCTCTACTTGCATGAGACAGGACATATGGAGATGTTACTGGTGCCTGCTTGAGCAAATCGATGATGAACAGGAAGACAGTGATACAGTGATGCATTAAAGTACTTACTTTCATGATCCTACATGAAGTACTAATTGCCATTTCGTTATATTCTTGCCTTTAGTGAAGCTTAACTTGGGTATTAAGTCTGTTTCAACTTAGCTGGTGTATACAAGGGGAAAAATCATGTGCTTATATAAAGGACAAAATATTGAAAGCTGGGCATCAGCTTTTGCCCCCAAGGCCAGCAAGTAATCCTCATAGTCATTAAAACAATCCCCCAAAATAGTGTTTAGAGCTAGGAGTTGAGTTTATGAAGCACAACCTACCCCGTGAAGAAGAAACCCATTCTCATTGAGTATTTTGAAAGTACTGCTTGCTGCCATAAAGGCATAAATGTATTATACTAATTATATAAAAGTATAAAATTACACATCTGAAGAAACTAGACATATTAATCTACAGACAGGAAAAAATAAAAATGTCAAACTTCTTTTCATCTAGCAGATCTTTTAAGACTTCTCATTGTACTTCCATGTAGAGGCCAATAGAGGAAATGAGCTAAGTGTTAATTATATGATACAAGGGACATTAGAGATTTTTTTTTTTTTTTTGCTTGGCAGAGATGGGGAGAAAACATGGACACAAAATTTCCCAAAAAGCTTCTTTCTTTCAGATGTCGGGTCATCTCAATGCCTAGAAAGTCCTAAATGCAAAGTTGGGACTTTTCCTCTGATTAGCATTGGTTCTAAGAAATAAGAATAAATGAATTATAAAACTGGGGAATTGTATGGCCCCAATAATTTTAATGAGGCAGAAGAAAAGCAGAGATCTGTAACTAGGATGACTGGGGTAGTGCCTCAAACGGCTACACACAGTTTATAAACAATAATTATTTCATGATAAAGTTAAGAAGTTTCTGTAAGAATCAGAGAGATAGTACTATCCCAAAGCCAATCCTGATTGATCCCTGGCACCATTCATGGTCCCTTGAGCACTTCCAGGAGTGGCCCCTAAGCACAGAAACAGTAGTAAGCCCTGAAAACATCTGGGTGTGGCCCACAAGCCAAAGAAGAAAAACAAAAGGTATCTCGGTGAGAACAAGAGTCTAACCTAGCTGCTCCTCTGGAGTCATATTAAGTAAAAACTAGGGGCTGGAGCGATAGCCCAGTGGGTAGGACGCTTGCCTTGCACGCAGCCGGCCAGTGCCGGCAGGGTTCGATCCTCGGCATCCCATATGGTCCCCCGAGCACCACCAGGCGTAATTCCTGAGTGTAGAGCCAGGAGAAATCCCTGAGCATTACCGTGTGTGCCCCAAAAAAGAAAAAAAAAAACTAGTATCACAGCCCACATGAAGGAAATTAATTTTATTTTCCATTTCCAGCTCATTTAGTTTCCAATTATTTATGCATTTTTAAAGAAAGTCCATGGTTTTTGGATCAGAGAAATAGTACAGTGGGCTTCCTTTGTCCTCCTGAGCTCCACCAGGAGTGATCCCTAAGCATAAAGCTAGAAGTAAGCTCTGAGCACTGCTGAGTGTGGATCCCCCCCACGCCCCCGGAAAAGCTTCACTTGTATCACTGGTATCACTTGTCTTCCCGTTGTCCATTGATTTGCTAAAAGCGGGCACCAGTAACATCTCCATATGTCCTGTCAGGTGTTAGAGGAAAAGCTTAATTGAATTTAATTTAAAATCTCATGCTTTCAAAGGAAAATCTTTTTCTCCTCCATTATTTGTATGAGCTGGAGACTTACCTATATTGAACTATTTGTAGAAGAGCACTTATCTTTCCTGACTTTTAATAACTTCAGAAAATAAAATGTCCTAGACTTTTCAATTCTGAAAATAATTTGATTTTTTTTTGGAAAAAAAAGTTTTACTTTTGGACCAATCTCTTTGATAGTTTGATCAAAGAAAAATTCATGGCAGTCATGGGACATCTTTGTATATAATAGAAATGAGCACTGCTTGAGCTTTTGGCAGAAAGGGAGTTTATTGAAAGGATATCGGCTCAAAGACTCACCTGGAGAGCAGTCAGATTCAGAAGTAACCATGGATACAATCACATTCATATCGGCCCTGAGATGCTGCTTTGCCATGTATGAAAGCTTCGTCGTTGACACTATACATCAGACATTGCTATTGAGGTGACTGACAGTTATTCCACTGCTCTATCATGAAGACAGATGTAGTTGCCACAGCCACCACATTCAGAAGTGCTCCCCTTCTGTCCCCTTAATTGTAAAATGGGCTCCAATTCTGAGGTAGGAGAGGGAATTCTTCATTTATTTTAAAACAGACAGGCTTTTATAGAACCAAGCCTTCAGCGACTTCCTTTCACATCTCGCTGAACAAAACTAGGTTGCATAACCCTTGTAAATCTAAAAAAAAAATAATCGCGCTTTCATTACTTTTGTTGTTTTTGCAATGACTGAGGATCTCCCATTGACGGCAACTTGCCTGAGATCAAACACATGTTATCGCAACAGAGATCCCAGTGTGGCAAAGGTCACATTCAGCATGTGGGACTGTGTCAGGAATCAAACTCAGGCTTCCTGCTTACAAGGCAGGCTACTACACAGCACATCAGCAGATCCTCATGACCCACTATTATTTTCCTCTTACTTCTTATTACTTGCCTTTTATTTTGTTATACTCTCACTATTAATTCTTGTTCTTCTGAGGACTTTAAGCCTAAAAAGAATCAAATAACTTTAATTGGTGAGATGAAGTAAATAACTTTAATTGGCTGAAATGAAGATGGGAACAGTATTTCCTGGAATACGAAGTCTCACAGAAGAGTTTGGGTACATGTACAAAGAAGACGTCTTGTTCCTGAGAGGAACCACTATGGATCTGGCAGATGCTGCGGTGAGCTTTTCTGTGGCATCCCCGTCTTTACAAAATTCTCATTTGATGAGACCTGTTTGAATAGTTCTTCCGAAATCTCTTTGCTAACAGTTCTCCTAGTTTTCTCACTCTTTGTGGCTATGACAATCTGATAAAACCGTTTGTTACTAACTCTCTTTTTTCCAAGAAAAAAAAAAGCCATGCTCTTATACCACTGAAAAAATTGTGTTCTTTTCATTTTATTGTGGGGAACTGAGTAAGAGTCAATAATCCATCTGAGGATGGTGCCAACTGATTAAGCCAAGGCATCTGTCAACTGTGCTTTCCTTTTCTTCAGTGGATTGAATTAAGAGTTACTGGGGAGGTGTGGCATGAGAAGGCAGAAGACACCAGCATGGGAAACATGAGCTCCTGGGTGCTGCTCAATGCCCTTCCCTGTATACTGTTTCCACTTGGAGAAGTTTGACTTTATATCTGGGTAGATCAGATGTCGGTCAATTTATGATAGGAAGCTTGTATTTCACACTCACCTAGTTTCTATCAGACCACAGTAGCAAGCCAAATACTATGTTTCCAAAGAAGAAGGGTCCCTCACTGAAGAAGCTCGAGTCTTATTTCAAGCTTTGACATTTCTGCTGCAAAGTAAATATATATCAGTCTTTCCAACACCACAAACTACATTGAATTTAGAGCACCCGTGATCTCAACGGGTCATAAAAAATGATGTGGAAAAGTTCCACCCCGCACCAGCAGGCAGGTCTTACTCAGGGTGCTACTAAAAGATGAGTCTTTCAAGTCACTTGGAGAAGACCCAAATTTTGGAGCAGCTAAAATTCAATATATTTTGATTCTAAAGTTCAAAGGGCACCATTGAACTTTTTATTATTGAGGTATATCCATATAGAATTATAAGGCATAAAAGGCATATAATTATAAGGCTTATAATTCTATATTGATATATATTCTAAAACCATATTACACATATATAACAGTATTTGACAATGCTTAATCTTGGAAATAAGCACAATATATATATATACATATATATGTGTATATATATATATATATATATTTGCTTTTTGGGTCATACCCAGTGACACTCAGTGGTTACTCCTGGCTTTTCACTCAGGAATTACTCCTGGCAGAGCTTGGGGACATGTGGGATGCCAGGGATCAAACCTGAGTCGACTGTGTGCAAGGCAAACGCCCTATCTGCTGTGCTATCACCCGGCCCTAAGCACAATATTTTTTTCCTTTGTATTTACTCTCCACAGAATTCTTTAGCTAAATGGGAATTTTTCTTCCTAGTAGAAATTCAGACTTTAATATCAGTTTTTAGTTTGGTGTATGCCCCTTACCTTTTTTTTTTTTTTTTTTTGCTTTTTTGGGTCACACCCGGCAATGCTCAGGGGTTTCTCCTGGCTCTGCACTCAGGAATTCCTCCTGGCGGTGCTCGGGGACCATATGGGATGCCGGGATTGAACCCAGGCTGGCACTATCCGCGCCGGTGCAAGGCAAACGCCCTACCCGCTGGGCTATTGCTCCGGCCCCGTGCCCCTTACCTTTTATTTGTATAAATGAAACACTTAAATGCAATTTCAAGTCCAAAGCAGTTTACATAAAAAATGTGGTGTGATTGTGGGAATGAGTGCATTTAAATTTAAGCTTAAAGTATGTCACTTAAATCGTCATGGGGCTGGAGGCGAAAGCCTAGCACGTATTGGTGTTTACCTTGCATGCACCCAATCTGGGTTCGATTCCTGGGCATCCCATATGGTCCCCCAAGCACCATCAGGAGTACATTCTGAGTGTAGAGCCAGGAATAACCCCTGAGCATGGCCAGGTGTGACCCAAAAAGCAAAAAAAATAAGTCACAGAATTATTTACAGCTTATTCATTAAAGGCTGGGATCTGTTTTTATACTTAAATCTGAGATGGCCATGTGTATTCATCACTAAGGCTGCCATAAGATCAAAGGACTTAGCCAACAGAAATTCAATTTTTCTCGGTACTAGAAGCTGGAAGTCTAAGACGAGCAGGATTCACTTAGGCTGAGTCCCCTCTAATCTTTCTCCTTGATGCTGTTTTCCACTTTCTCACCGTGGCCTTGTTTCTGTGCCCCGGTGTGCCTTATGTCTCTTCCTCCTCTAATGAGGATATTGGTCCTACTGGAAAAGGGACCCACCCTATGACCTCATCTAAACTGAATAACTTGGCTGCTTTTAGTTATTTTGTAGGGAGTGGGGGCCACTCCCAGTGATACTCAGCCAGCAGGACCTGGTCAATTCTGGAACCCGATAATGCAGTGCTACTTGGGCCTTGCAGTGTGGGGATTGCCGCTAGGGTGACCTCCAGGTCTCCTTCTAACAATGTTGAGGCCATGAGTCACCTGGGATGTAGCATGGTCAGGTGCATGTGGACATGTCAGGGCAGAGTACTATTGCCTGGCTCCCTCATTACTTTACTGAAGGCCTTATCTCCAAGGGTTGGGCTTCAACAACCCTCCCTACTTGGGTTAGGAGCAAGGGGGAAAAATTAAATTCTTGCAACTTGCTCTGAGCAAAGAATATTGCAGAAGTGGTAATCTGTGACTTCTATTCAGGTCTTCAAAGGGCTTAGCAGCTTCAGCCCTTGGCCTGCTTGGGAAACTTGACAGTATTGAAAGAAACCTGTGCTCTCCATTAGGTGACTGAGACACCTGATCTTAACCCCCAAAACTGCCTATAGGTTGAAATGCCAGTTAGCACCATACACACAGTATGAACAGAGAGGAGTTGTTCCAGCTGAGTCCTGCACAAACTGGTGAATCCAACAGTGTGAACTAATGGTTAGCTCCTTTAACGGATTTCTCTTCAAACCATATAAATCTTTTGTCTTTTACTAATAGATAGCTCCTTTATTGTGTGTGTGTGTGTGGGGGGTTGGGTGAATTGTAGATACATCTGGCAGTGCTCAGGGGCTACTTTCAGTTTTGTGCTCAGGAGTGACCTTGGCGTGCTTGAGGGCCCATTTGCAGTGGGAGGAATCAAACTGGGATCAATAGATGTAAGGCAAATGCCTTACTCGCTGTACTATCTTTCTGGTCCCAGTGGTTGCTATTTCATTCATTTATTTATTTGTTTATCTATTTATTTATTTTGCTATTTTGGGTCACACCCGGCCATGCTCAGGGGTTACTCCCTAGCTCTGCACTCAGAAATTACCTGAGTAATTTAGGATGCCAAGGAGCGAATCCAGGTCGGCTGAATGCAAGGCAAACGCCCTACCTGCTGTATTACCACTCTGGCCCCTATTAGTTTAAAATAGAGAAGTTGCTATTTTAAACCACTGAGTTTTAGGGGTTGCCTCCTTAGCGCATTAGGTAGTGCTTCAGTCTCATAAACCACTGAGTTTTTACATTATTTTTATATTGTAATAGATACTGTTACACCAAACCTTTCATGAAGTCATTGTTTATATTCTATGTTTTCGCTGCCATTTTTGGGAGATTTGGGAAAGCGACAGAGCCAAAATGTGTTGTTATTCAAATAAATTCAATCAGAAAGCAAAAACGTAATGCTATAAATAAAGAGCTTTTTTTGTTTTGTTTTGTTTTGTTTTCAGTCAGAGTCACACCAGCAGTGTTGGGCGGGGAGAAATGGGACCTACTCCTGGAAATTGACCCAGAAATTCTCAGAGGCCCGCAGGACTGTCCCAGCTGAGATAGAGGAGGCCACTCAGGGCCAGAAACCCAGGCAGCCCTGCAACACTCTGCTAGTTTTGCACTTTGAGCCAGGCCTCCAGCCAGAAAAGTGTATTAATTTATTTGGGTTTGCTTTTGTTTTGGGTTCACACCTGACTGTGCTCCGGATTTACTCCCAGCTCTGTGCTCAGGGGTTCACCTTGGGTGGGGCTCAGGGAACCATATGTAGTGCCAGGGATTCAAACACTTTCCCTGCTCTACTATCTTTCCAGCCCCAGAAAAGTGCTTTATAAAGAGAAACACTTTTATAACTCAGTGCTATTTACACATGTAGAAAATCAAACATAACTTAATATAATTACTTATATTATCTGTAAGAGTTTCAAAGAAACTCTTCAGCGCCACCCTCGAGAATGTCATGCGACAATTAAAGTGGGAAGGAATGGGAGTGAAGATAGATGGACACCTCCTCTGCTTCGCTGATGACATTCTTCTAATAAGACCAAACAGTAACCAAGTGGCACAAATGCTGGCTGACTTTGACCAAGAATGTGGAAAGATAGATCTACAGCTGAATCTCAGCAAAACTATGTTCATGAAAAACAAACTAGTTCCAGATGTTCCATTCACTCTCAACAGAACAAAAATCTCTGAATGTAGCAGTTATGCGTACCTAGGTTAAGAACTCAACATGATGAATAACCTAAAACCTGAGCTGTGCAGGAGGAAGAGAGTGGCATGGAATGCCTTCAAGAGCATCGAAGAAATAGCTAAAAGGACAAAGAACCTCCAGCTCCAGGCATATCTCTTTGACTCCACCATTCTTCCTGCATTAACATATGACTCAGAGACATGGGCTCCATTAAAGCAGGATGAGAACACTATTCGGTTCTCCCAAGAATCGAAAGAGCTATGTTTGGAATATCACGCCTTACTCAAGTGAGAGAAGGAATCAGGAGTTCCAACCTCTGTCAACGATCGAGAGTCAGGGACACAGTCTCATTTGCCAAGGTGGCGAAAATCAGATGGCCGGACATGTAATGTGACTTGGAGATGACCGCTGGACTAGAGCCGTTACTGACTGGATCCCACGGGATGTCAAAAGATCACGTGGCTGCTCACCTACAAGATGGTCAGACTTCTTCATCCAGACCCTGAACGAACGAACGGTTTGAGGCTCTTCATATTCCTGGAGCAAGCAGATGCCATTGATCTACACTGGCACGTGATAGGATCAAATGGAAATGTTACTGGTGCCCGCTCGAAAAAATTGACGAATAACAGGATGTCAAGTATCAAGCGATCAAGTGATCTGTATAAGAGCTGATGACATAAGCAATTCTGAGCAGTCAGTGGAATTAGTGTGTCAGTCACAAGCAGGACTGGGAAAATACCAGTTCATTCCTGTCTGCCACAAATGATAATGAACCCTCTCACATTAGGGCTCCTGGGGTCAGGAACATCAGGTAGACAGTATGGACAATTGAAGATAAAGATGGGGCGATGCAATATTTCCACTGATAAAGAAAACAAAACCTTCATAAAACAACACATTTAAATATATATTTGCTTTTATCTTTATCTTATTTTACTTAATATATGCCAGTCATTCTAATGATCCATGCATCATTTGATAAGCTATCTAATTTGTGAGCCAAAATGCACATATATTGAGAGGCAATGCTTAAGCATTTATCTACCTTTATATGTAAGACATGTAAATTGTTGTCCTGAGAGATAATACAGTGGGGAGGGTGCTACACTGGATCTGGTCCCCAGCAGCACATATGGTCACCCTACCCCATCCAGGAGTGATGCCTGAACACAGAGCCAGGAGTAAGCCCTGAGTACCCCCAGTTCTGGGCAACAAAAAATGGAAAAGAAAGAAAATGTGCATAGTAAAAACGTGTGGACAGAAAAGGAAGATGTTGCCTATTTAGAAGACATATGTAGAAGAGGATGTACCTATTTCTTCATACTGTCACATAATATAAAGAAGCACATCAATACCTACATAGTGCTATAGAACTAGGTTATGGCACTTTAGTAAGCTGCTTATAGGATTCAAAGATGAAATTATAAGTTTTCTGCCTGATCTAAAGCACATTTAATTCTCTTGGAGTTTTCCAAAACCCTAACATTATTTTAGGTTATTCTAAAGATTTATCTCTTATTATAAAATATAATTTAAGAAATCCCTGGAGCCGTCCTGCTCTTTTTCTGAGTGCCCCTAATCAGAACTGGGTGGTGTTTGAGTTTGTCCTGACACCCAACTTTGAGTTCACCCTAGTGGAAATTTTATTTCTAATTTATTAACTTCTTTCTTTCTCTCCTTCCTTCCTTTCTTTTTTTCTTCCTTCCTTTCCTCCTTCCATCCTGCATTCCTTCCTTTCTTCAGCTGTTTCTTGGCCAAATACCTAGAGGTCTTCAGGGCTTACTCCAGGCTCATACTCAAGGATCACTACTGGTAGGGCTCACAGGACCATATGTGGTACTAAGTCAACTGCGTAGAAGGCAAATGCCCTACCCATTGCACTGTCTCTCCATACAAGTTTCCCTTTTCTTTTAAAGAAGAAAAAGGGAAACTGCTCTTTAGTTTTTAGTCAGATACGGTGATTTGCAAGAGTGTTGACATTAATGTTTCAGGAATACGATGTTGTTACTACCATAGTGTCAGCAAGGAAACTCGTTTAAATCAGACAATTCTAAGACTTTTGACTTCATCATTTGCCTGGCGGCTTCTACCACTGATGCTTCTATCCTTCTGCCTATTTCACTTTTCTTTTTGTTGTCTTTTTCTCCAAATTATTCTCATTCATATGATTTTTTCTCAGTCCCTGCTGCATTCATTTTCATGTTTCTTCTTTATATCTTATTTTTCATTCTCTAGGCTTGCCTCACCACATCTACTTTCCTCCCTTTTATTTCTCCCATTCACTTATTCCAGGCTGTCCTAGTTTTTTTCTCTTTGTTCAGTTTCAGAACATCAGCCGGAAGCTTTTCTGTTGCTAAGTAACAACATCACCCACACACACACCTTTTCCACTCTTGGCTCATTTTTTCTTCTGCTTTTATAAGCACATGGGTCAAATGGTCTCTGAAAAAAATTAATAAAGGGAACTTCTGTCTACATTTTATACAGAGTTGATGAACAACCCTCATCCTGACTCAGATATTCTAGTTTCTTGTTTTATCTAATATTTTGCCCTAGGCTGAGATTAACAGTCCCCCAAAAAAAGGAACAAAGCACCCTTTGAGGAGCTTCATTTTGTGACGGCAAAAGTCCTTCTTGTAGGCCTTTATCTTGCTGAGTTGTGAGGAAGCTACTAATGACTGTTCAATGTGGTTGACATAAAATAAAAGCAATAAGGAACTTATTATGCAGTTTTCCAAATCTCAGTCCTTTTCCAGACATCGATCTGGCACTGCACTTGTATGAAAAGCATAACTGGAGTTGTGTTAGCCTCTCACAACATGCTCTTAAGTCATTCCAAGCCTTCTGGCACGTTTTAATAGTTTAATGGCAATGGTGACTCCATATGTCCAAACATTAGGACAGAGTAACAGAGAGACCGAGACCTTGAAAAGATCTTTTCACCCTTGCCATGCTATTAAGTATTCTTTACTGGTGTGAACTCTTTGTCACTCCTTGTACATTTATGCAATGCCTGGGAAGTCTACCCTGACAACACTGTCACATAGATTTTTGCCCACAGTCAGCACTATGCTCGCTGGGGAGGCTTGAGGGTGGTTTTATTCATAGTATCATAACTTTTCACAAGTATAAGGAGTGTTACAACTCCTCATGATCCTCTCTGTGACTTTAGAACTTTACTTTTACATGGAACACATGCTCTGTAAATCGCCTAATAATTTAGTTATAAAAACACAATTGATTTTTTCTTTCATTTTCTAAAAAGGAATGGGAATAGCAGTCTTATATTAAATTTCAGGCTAATCCATAAAGTATCAGATTTGAACATTATGCTTTACCATCACTATTCTTATTTGCAGGCAAAGCACTTGGGCAGAAGAAAAATTGAGAGCTTTGTCATAAACCATTAATATTATTCAGTGGAATCCCATGGGAGACCAAAACCCATTCAAAGTAATTCTAAGGATACCTCACCAGAACTGGAGTTAGCAAACTACTATTATTTTCCTTTTAGAATCACTCACTCCCTTTGAGGTATGAGGAGTTTTATGATATTCAAAAGTTTTATATGATTTCAGCAGTCTTTCCTATATTATAATCCCAACTAATGAAATGTACATCTGAATTTCTTGGATTCTTTGGTTATATGTGCTTCTAACTTCAAACAACTAAGGATTATATGGAATTTTCACTAACTCAGAATTTTTTCTCAACACCTTTCAGTATTTGTTTCTATTTCATTCCTTTGGGGATTTGGGGGGGCGGGGTTGTTCAATGGAATATAGGGAAATTCTACCTCTTTGCTTTTTAGTCTATCCACTTCTGTCCTCCAACTTGAGGTATAAATCAACAACACTCATGCCATATTAAATTCTTTCCTTCCCCACTCTCTACATCTAATCCCTTCATTCCTTTCCATCCTGCCTCATCAGTATGTCCTACAGACTCTCAATCCTTCCTGTCGTTGAGAACTGTCTTCCTTCCCAGAAAGCAGCCTAACTCTCCACTTTGAACATGTATGTGGTGCCATATCCAATGTCCTGGAGGCTTCTAATTTTTTTTTGGATCCCACAAAACAAATGACCCCTTTACTCACTCAGCTACCTACAATTTCACCCACGCCTTCAATGTCATCATCTGGGACAGTATCGCTTCTAAAACATTTGGTAAGAATTTTTCTCTTGCCCATGATCTCCTCATCTAGCTCTCAATTAGTTACTCTACACACATGCGATCAAAATTTCACTTCATGAGTTCAGTCCCTCACTTATTTCCTGATAAATCTCTCTGTCTCTTCCCTACCCAAGAGAGCTTCATGATCCATCACTTCAACCAATCTCTAGTGTTACAATTTCCCTGTCCATCCTGCCAAGCTATTTACCTGATAAATCCCCAAGCTCATGGTCTTCCAGAAAAAATAACCTAATTCTGCCATGGGTGTTATTACAATGTCACATTGTCAAGCAATGATGTCTCTCTGTACCTCTACTGGTGTCATATTCCATCACACCTATTTATTATTACAAAGCATCTCTCATTCATTCATGCATTCATTCCCAAAAAAGTTGCTGAAAACACATTCAAGCAGTATGCTGAGTCCTGAGATATAAGTCTGAAGAAGACAAAGTCTTACTTGCTCAGAGTATTGAAGATCTAGCATGGATGACTTAAACTAATGTTCTAGAGTAGCAATATTATTTGAAGACTAATTTATGGAGATAATGGCTAATAGATTATATATTTACTAAGATGAGTGGGAGAAATCAACTAGAGAAACACCTTAAGAATATTGTTGCCCCAGCAGGTAGGGCACTTGCCTTGCACAAAGCCTAACCAAGTTCAATCCCCTGTATCCCATATGGTTCCCCAAGCCCTATGAGGAATAATTCCTGTGTGCAGAGCCAGACTAAGCCCCAAGAATTTCTGGCTGTGTCTTCACAAATAAAAAGTATTGCTGACCATTAAGATTCTAGTACTTTATGGTATAGAGTCAGGGACGCTGTCTCGTTTGCCAAGGCATCGAAAATCAGATGGGCTGGAAATGTAATGCAATTTGGACATGACCGCTGTACTAGAGCCATTACCGACTGGATCCCATGGGTTGTCAAAAGATCATGTGGCTGCCCACCTACAAGATGGTCAGACGTCTTTGTCAAACTCTGAGCGAACGGTTTGAGGCTCTTCATATTCCTGAAGCAATCCGATGCCATTGGGCTACACTGGCATGTGATAGTGTCAAATGGAAATGTTACTGGTGCCTGCTCGAGCAAATCAATGAATAATGGGATGTCAAGTGATCAAGTGAATAGTATAGAGTCGGTATAGCACCTATAGCAGAGTTGCATAATTTTCCAAGAGACCTCAAAAGCCTGGGCATGGACAGGGAAAATGGAAGATAATAAACGTTTTCAAGGATGGGAGTTTGCTAGACTAATAAAAAGTAAGAGATTTCAGAAACCAAACAGAAACTTGAAGACTGATAATTCCAATATAAGGCATTAATGAATTTGTAGCATCTTTAGATAATGATTTTTTTTTCTAAGTATACTAAAACTATAGCTAAATTCTTATGACTTTTGGGACCAGAGATATAGAACAACAGGTAAGGCATTTGTCTTGTATGCAGTCAACCTGGTTTTCATTCCTGGATTACATATGTTCACCCGAGTCAGAACCAGGAATAATTCCTGAGGGCACAGCCCAGAATAAGCCCCTGACCATCACCAGTGTAGCCCAAAAAATGAAAAAAAAATGACTACTTAATAAATTATTCAACGGACTCTATAATTGGGAATATTATAAATGACTATGCATAAAATAATTTTTAATTATTAAACTAGTAAAAGGGATTCTTGTAAACAAAATAGCTGTGATCTCCTTGCATGTTGTTCTGAGATATATATGTAAATATTTTTCTGTACTCTAGTTATTTTTCTATTTTTAAACTATACAAATGAAAAAAGTAGCAATGTTATTTCTTTAATTCAAACATTATAGAAGTCCTAAATTAAAAGTGGACTCTCTGACCATCCGTTTCACTACCTCTACCACAATCATCGTGGGACTAGCTAGATCTTACCAGCATATTTGCTGGCCACGTTGGATCTCTTAAATAATTAGACCAGAGAGAAATGCTGTTTGCCTCCAAGCAAGCAAGCATGGCTCCCTGATAACTCAAAAGCAACTAAAATACAAAACTACCATTAAGTAGAAGAGACTCTTGTGAAGGCTTGGAGAAATTTTTAACTGGCATTAGTATAGTCTTGGGTACAGAGATATGCCATCTCAGAAACCCCCTTATCTACCCTATAAAGGCTTTTCCAGGCAGATCTTGGCTCAAGACATTAGGTGAGGTGCTGGGAGAAATTACCTGAGGGCATTTGACCCTCCTTGCCAGGGGAAGTTACATTTAGCTTATAGCTCCTCCCAGCTCTGCTAGGAGGCTTTGAATTAGCTCTGGGTCCTTGTAAACAGCCAGAAGGCCTCCTGAAGTTGCTACATTTCTATAGAGCTATTTTTCTGTTTTCATCTCTAGATAGCCCAGCCCAGTATGGGCTGGGCTGGGGACTTTGGGCAGATCTCTAGCTATAAAATAAGCTGCAAGAAGAAAGAAGGTCTCTCTTTTTTTCCCCTTTTGCCATTTCAGCTTCCCTTGGAGATTTGCTTCTCCGTCCTCTCCATTCTTGTTGGGCCTTAACACGTGGTGGCAGCCATCTTGGCCTATACCTGGCCGCAGCCTGGCTGGGAACCCAGAGTTCGGAGGTTTTCCCTGCTTTTGGATCGCATATTGGATCCTGTGAGAGTAAAAGCCCTTTTTAAAACTGCATCGGATTCCTGAGTCTTCATCCATTCCCCGCCTGCTTCAGCGGTAGAAGGGAACTTCGCTTCCCGGCACTGTCGGGGACCCCGGCCGGAGTCCCCAACAGGTGTGTATCTATATGGTTGGTTCTATAGGTTTATGGACAAACAGATGTTCATAGCTGTATGTTAATATACCTAAGTTATCTATACATCTTTATCTGTGTAGTTGAATCATCCTTAAAATAGGAATAAATTTAAAATTTTATTCCTTATGAAGCAAATCATTTTTCTTTCTCTTTTGGGGCTATATCCAGGGGTGCTCAGGGAAATCCACACTACATGTCACCCTCTGTCTTCCAATACAGTGGGTTATGCTTCTCCTAGAGTCCCCCATCATCAAGTGTACATGTTATCTCCACCCAAAAAAAGAAGAAAAAGGGAGCCTGAGCTATAGCACAGCAGATAAGGCATTTATTTGCCTTGCACATGGCCAACCTGTGTTTGATCCCTGGCATCCCACATGGTCCCCCAAGCACAGCCAGCAGTAATTCCTGAGCGAAGAGCCAGGAGTAACCCCTGAGTGTCACTGGGTGTGACCCCCGCCCAAAAAAGAAAAAGAAAAAGTAAAAAAGAGGGGCTGAAGAGAGAATACGTTAAGGTGTTTGTCTCACATGAGGCTGACCCAGGTCAATTCCTAGTACAACATATTGTTCCCAAACCACTTCCAGGAGTGAGCCCCAAGCAAAGAGTCAGAGTAAGCCCTGAAAACAGCCAAGTATGACCCAAAAATTAAAAAGAATAAAAGAAAGGGGAGGCTGAGGGAGGAAGGGAGGTTAGGTGAACATACAGTGCTGGGGATGGAATCAGTTTCACTTGTTCCCCCCACCACCACTTTATCTCTCTGGTGGATCCTTGTTCTTTTTTAATAACTCTTCCTTCCATAATAATAAAGCAGTATATTATTAAATTACTTTGTTTTCAATAGCAATTTCAGTCAAAACTGCTTATTTCTATAGACTACATACATGAAGGTTTTATACTTTTTGTTTCTATATATTGAAATAAATCCAAACATGTTGTTCTTGTTCACATAGTCAAAGAATAATAAGTCAATTCATATACAATAGACCCATAAATACAAATATAGCAACTCAAATTGAATAGTAGCCAAGAAAATTAAAATTCAACAATAGGCTATTATTTTATAATTACTAACTGGCCCAAACTTGAAAGATTGGTAAAATCTATTACTGATGGAAATATGAGAGTAAGAATTGCTTAACCTTTCTTGAAAAGCAATCTAACAACATCTATTACAATTAAAGACATAAATTTTAATCAACAAACACACTTTTAGAATACAATCTCATATCAATAAAAAGGTCAAAATGTTAAAATCTACAAACTAAGATTTTGAAAGGAAATTCTTTCAACAAATATTTACTAAGTCTCTTAATCTGCTGTCACATCAAAGATGAACAAGACATAGGGCCAGCCCTCAAGTACGCATAACCTATGGGAAATAAAGAGCTAAGTATTACCAGTAGTAGTTCATGAGTGTGTGGGGGGGGGGGGGGGGGAATGCAAAGACTTCTGTGAACAGCAAATATGCAAGACAGTAAGATACAGTCTGTTTCCAAGACTTGGAATTAAGGTGGGTGACTCAGAACAGCAGACATGAGACATGAGACAAACATATTTTTTTTTTGGCTTTTTGGGTCATACCCGCGACACTCGGAGTTACTCCTGGCTCTGCTCTCAGGAATTACTCCTGGCGGTGCTCAGTGGACCATATGGGATGCCGGGATTGAACCCAGGCTGGCATAGGCCGGCCGTGTGCGAGGCAAATGCCCTACCCGCTGGGCCATCGCTCCGCCCAACAAACATAATTTTTTAAAAAAATCTTTTCTTGAAACAAAATTGTGGATTTTTTTTGTTTTGTTTTGTTTTTTGGCTTTTGGGGCCATACTCAGCGATGCTTAGGAGTTATTCCTGGCTCTGCACTTAGGAATTACTCTTTTTTTTTTACTTTTTTGGGTCACACCCAGCAATGCCCAAGAGTTACTCCTGGATCTGCACTCAAGAACATTCTTAGTGGTCATGGGGGATCCATACAGGATGCCAGGGATCAAACCCAGGTTGGCTGCATGTAAGGCAAACACCTTACCCTAGTTCTATGCCTCCAGTCCCAAAACTGTGTTATTAAAAGTCACATGACACTATCGAGGGGGAGAGTAATGGCAGTGAGCACAGAATATGATCATACAGTAAAAAAATTTATTCATGTTTTCAGACTAAAATCAAGTATCGTTGTTAGGTGATACAAAATGCATCTGCTTTTTTCAGTCCAATTCTGAAAGGTATTTGTTGAGACTAGAAAATAAAACCTGGAAATGAAGTATCAAAAGGTTTAACTCAGATAAATTTGATTTAATGAAGAGATTCACCTATCCAGACTTTTCCTCCCTTTCTCTCTCCCTTCCTTCCTTCCATTTTGTCATTCTCCCCAGCCCCCTTCCCCACTATTTTTCAGAAGAAAAGATTCCATTCAAATTGGAACTCTTAATCTTATCACTTGCTTTGACACTATGATATTACATTTAATGACAAGACAAATCTATAAGTCTTAAACCCGAAACCCGAAATGCCAAAAACAGTGATGAGCCATTTTAAAGTATAAGTGTTATATAGGAGGAATCAGTCTAATATTAAAAACAAACAATTTGGTGGAAAATGGGTAGTTTAGGTCAACCAGGATTATAAGTAACAGATCTCAGGAAGGAATAGTCAGATTGAATAATAGCACATCTAGTAGGAAGATACACTTTCTTCCTAACTATTGTCATTAAAGTAAAAGCTATTAGCCTGTGTTCTCCGATGGGAAGGCTGGGCTCTCCACAGAACAATGACAAAGTTCCCTGTGTCTGAGTGCAACTGTTGCATCCAAGATCAACAGCAAATCAACTGCTCAGAAACCTATGTTTTGCTCACTCCCTCCCCATTGCTGACTTTCCAGACAAAGCCCCCCCCACTCAAGCCCCCACAACTAACTCCCAGTCTGCCTCACAAAGTATGTCAAACAGGAGTTGAGACTCCATGCCAAGTTAAGGAGCGACACATGCTGGCATTTCTCAGCACATGCTGTTCACCACGTGGGTTCCTGGAACCCAGCCTCTTGGCTGCAAGAAACTCGAGCTTCCCCCACCCCCATTTCCTCTCACAACGACAATATGCAATAACCATTAGCAAGTGTATGGAGCGCATAACTGGTACAGAACCCTTCAGACCTAGGGACCAGTTTAAGGAATATTAGGAATGAGGTTGCATCTTGTTTGGTTACATTTTCCGAAGTATACAGAGTCAACGATAAGAACAGAATAACAGTCAGGTCCCAAACAAAGGAAAAGCCCCTCACAGAGCTGCTTTGTGGGGACCGTTTGCCATCTGTTAAATTTCCTCATGGCTGAGCTGCATCCGGGGACTCCAGCCATAGCAACACACACACACACACACAAAACACACACACACACACACACACAGGTCACTCACACTGAAACACTTTTCTTGTTTGGGAGGCTATTTCCTGGCTTTCATATCTTCCTCTCGTTGAGATGTACAAACCATTATTTATAAAATATGACCAGCAAGTGACTCAGAACAAATTATTAAATATCAGGGAGTTGTTTGTCAGCATATTGAGGGAGAGGGGGTGGAAATATAAGCTCCACAACTGGAGAAACAGCTCACTTTTTTAAACCTCCTGGAGGATCGTCTTCAAATGATAGGCAGGAAATGAGTTTGAAGGGGGAGTTAAGCCAAAATTTCAGTGACAAGAGTGACTCCAGCCTTGTCATGCATATTCATAAGAGGCAACCTGAGCTTCTGTATCAAGCCACAATGTGCTGTTTTCCTGCATCCCATGCTGCTCGGAAACACAGCACAGCAGCTGAAACTGCCTCTGAGGAGCTCCAAGCTTTGCTTTCTAAAGATTCAGAAGAATAAGGATGGTTCATTGCCAACTTAACCCACACGTGGACTGCATTTTTTCACTGGGCCTCATGACAGCTACAGAAGTATCCATCTGTTAAGATGCAGTTTGGAGCCATCATTGTGCAAGTGTGAATTTCAAGGCTTTGGCTAGTAAGAAGTAAAAATGGAAGATGCTTATTTTCATCCAAGCCTTGGGAATTGATTATTAATACTCTAATAGAGAAATGGGTCAGGCTAGCACACATAAGAAATTAATTCTAGTCTACATACTGCTTCTCTTCTTTTTTTTTTTTCAGGGTCTTTTTTTTTAAGTATTTTATTATACCACCGTGAGATATACAAATAAAAAGATATACAATTAAAAAGTTCATGTTTGGGTTTTGGTCATACAGTGTTTCAGCACCCGTCCCTCCACCAGTGCCCATCTCCCACCACCAACATCCCCGGTTCCCTCCCCCTTCCCCAGCCCTGCTCCATGGCAGGTTCTTTATTTCTTTCCCTTTCTCTCTCTTTCTCTTTTCCTTCCCTTCCAGACTATGGATTACAGAACATACATTAAAAGGTTGTCATGTGTATCCTTTTGCCTCTATTTAATGCTCAGTTCTAGGTTGGCATTAGTACCCTCGACTATTATTAGCCCCCTGTTCCATTTTCTGTCTTACCTAAACTCTGACTCCCACACGTTTGTGATAATCTCCACCTTTGACAAGACCTCCTGATATATGTTTCACTTGACCTTGGATATTGGTATCATAATATGTACATATATATTTATGCCATGCAAATAAATGCAGTCATTCTGTATCTGTCTCTCTCCTTCTGGCTAATTTCGCTCAACATAATCTTCTCCATGTCCATCCATTTATAGGCAAATTTTATAACTTCATTTTTCCTAACAGCTGCATAGTATTCCATTGTGTAGATGTACCAAAGCTTCTTTATCCAGTCATCGATTTTCGGGCACTCTGGTTGCTTCCAGATTCTGGCTATTGTGAATAATGCTGCTATGAACATAAAAGTAGGGATGGTGTTTCCGCTGCGTATTTTTGGTTTCCCAGAGTAGATTCCCAGGAGTGGTATGGCTGGGTCAAATGGGAGTTCAATTTCTAGTCTTTGGAGGAAAGTCCATATTGTTTTCCAGAAAGGCTGTACCAGCCGGCATTCCCACCAACAATGGATGAGTGTCCCCTTTTCCCCACATCCACGCCAGCACTTGTTGTTCTTGCTCTTTTGAATATGTGCCAGTCTCTGTGGTGTAAAGTGGTATCTCATTGTTGTTTTGATTTGCATCTCTCTGATGATTAGTGATGATGAGCATTTTTTCATATGTTTTTTGGCCATTTGAATTTCTTCCTTGCTGAAGTTTCTGTTCATTTCTTCTCCCCATTTTTTGATGGTTTTGTTTTTTTTGACAATAGACCCAGAGTTGGTTTTATTTGCCAGAAAATACGAACCAAGGGTTTTGCTGTTCTTGTGGGATTTAGTTATGTATTGGGTTATTTATTTGTTATGCCCAAAACTACTAACAATTATGGACCTCAATTCCATGACCTGAGAATGGTTTGAGGCTCTTCCTGTCCCTGGAGCAAGCAGATGCCCTTGGGTTACACTTGCTTGTGACAGGACGTATGGAGATGTTACTGGTGCCCACTTGAGCAAATTGATGAACAATGGGAAGACAGTGATACAGTGACACAGTGATTAGGTTTTTTATTCATTCATTCACTCAACAAACATTTTGAGTTCCCCTATTTGCTGAGTACTATTATAGGCATTTGAAAAACTTCCATGAGTAAAAAGTTAAAAAATCCCTTTATCGGGGCCGGAGTGATAGTCCAGAGGGTAGGGCGTTTGCCTTGCATGCAGCCGACCTGGGTTCGATCCTCGGCATCCCATATATTGTCCCCACGCGAGTGCCAGGAGTAATTCCTGAGTGCAGAGCGCGGAGTAACCCCTGAGCATCACTGGGTGTGACCCAAAAAGCAAAAAAAAAAAATCCCTTTATCAATGAAACCACATGACAGGTTATCACTAAGTTCTTCCTAGAAGAAAGAACACTTTATTGTACTTGTTGCAGAAGATTCTTGATATTTTTGTTCACTTTCAAATGCTTTTGTTGGTCATATAAATCACTATCACTATCACTATCTTCCCGTTCATCATCAATTTGCTCAAGCGGGCTCCAGTAACATCTCCATATGTCCTGTTTCATGCTAGTACAGTCCAAGGGCATCTGCTCGCTCCAGGAACATAAAGAGCCTCAAACCATTATATTACGTCATGGGAATGACCTAACATAATTGTTACTGGTATTTGGCATATCAAATATGACACAGGCAGCTTGCCAGGCTTGCCGTGCAGGTGGCATACTCTTGTAGTCACCTCTAAATACAGCATTTATTGATGAACCAAGTGGCGCAAGTGGTCGTGCAAGCCGGGCTGTGATAGGTTCATCTGCTGGATGGAGTTCTAACGAGAGGGAGGTCGGATGTGGAAAATGGCGGCCCCCATGGAGTGGGGGCTCGTCTGGCTTGTTGCGAGGCTCTGCTGGGGTGGCGGGCTAGGGCTAGAACACGCCCTCCCTCCCAGGCGCCTCGTGAGCTGTTGGGCACAAGGAGAGCTGGTAGCAGCTCTGCCCCCATGTCCACGCAGTCTCTGGATGTCTGGATGGTCATGTGAATGAGAAAGTTTATGTATGTGTCCAAGTGTCCATGACAGAAAGAGAGAAGGGAAAAGAAAGCATCAAATCAGAAAATGAATTTAGAGGAAGATAATTTCTAAAGGAGTGATGGGGACTGGAGGTACAGGACAGTAGGTAGGGTACTTGCCCTGCATATGCTCACTCAGGTTGAATCTCTGGCAACTCGTGATTCCACAAGCCCACGAGGAGTGATCCTTGAGCACTACCAAAATACATAAATAAATGAAATAGATTTACCTTTTACATACAAATTGCCCAAAATTCTAATATTAGAAATACAAAGACCAAAAAACATTGATGCGAATTTTTTAAAACTCTTATGTTCTGTTGACTCCATGGTTCTCCCTGCATTAATATACGCCTCAGAGACCTGGGCCCTACAAAAGCAGGATGAGAATGCTATTCGGTTCACCCAAAGAGGAATCGAAAGAGCTATGCTTGGAATATCAAGCCACACTTAAGTGAGAGAAGGAATCTGGAGTTCCGACCTCCATCGATGATCCAGAGTCAGGGACTCTGTCTCATTTGCCAAGGCATTGCAAATCAGATGGGCTGGACATGTAATGCGATTTGGAGACAACCACTGGACTAGAGCCATTACCAAATGGATCTCACAGTATGTCAAAAGATCACGTGGCCGCCCACCTACAAGATGGTCAGACTTCTTCTTCAAGACCCTGAAAGAATAGTTTGAGGCTCTTCGTATTCCTGAAGCAAGAAGATGCCATTGGGCTACACTGGCATGTGATAGGGTCAAATGGAAATGTTACTGGCGCCCGCCCGAGCAAATCGATGAATAACGGGATGTCAAGTGATCAAGTGATCAATATGTTATCCCTATTACACTTCATATATAAATTTAACATAATCAAATGAAACTCAATGAAGTTTGTGAGCTAGATTAAGTTGATTTTAAAGCAAGCAGAAAATTTTGTTGGAAGGAAGATGTACTAAGAGAGGAGCTAATATTAATCAGATACTGAAATATAATATTGATTACTACAAATGTGATAGGCAGAAGCTGTAAATGAATTAAGGCCAGGAAATAGTTTCAGACACACATGGAAATGTGATCAATACAATACAATATCTTCCCAATAGATGAGCACCTCACCTCCATGGTCCACCACACTGCATGGACCATGCAGAAAGACTCATTCGCTCTCTCTAGAGGCTCCAAGACAACCAGAGACTCTTGGACAGAATCTGAAGAGTAGGAAAATCATGTTTTTTTGATCCAAGGAAACTGGAAAATTTATCCCATCTCTTAAAGCCTGACAATCTTCACTGAGATCTTAGCATCTTTGCTTATGAGAACAAACTCCATCTCAAAGAATAATTGTGGAAATAAAATAGAGATATCAATCTACCTAACAAATTCCTGTAATTACAAAAATAAATGTATCCTAATTGAATAGCTTAATAGATCCCTTAGTTCCAGGCTAATTTTTTAAAAAGTCATCTGTCAGCCAGCAAAAAGCTTGGTTCCATACCACATGGAAGGATTTTTTCTTTTTTCTTTTCTTTTTTTTTTTTTTTTTTTGCTTTTTGGGTCACACCTGGCAATGCTCAGGGGTTTCTCCTGGCTCTGCACTCAGGAATTACTCCCTGGTGGTGCTCGGGGGACTAGTATTGGATGCTGGGGATTGAACCCAGGCCGGCATGGGGCGCTGCATGCAAGGCAAACGGCTCTACCGCTGGGCTATCGCTCCGGCCCGGAAGGATTTTTCTAACTTCAATGTTTTAAGGAAAATGTGGTACTTTGGCAACATCAAAGGTAGATGCAAAAACTTATACAAAGAAACCTAAACTGATCGTGGAGAGGGGAGGAAACACAAATAAACCACATATGCATTTTTGAGTTTCACTTGGATTGTACTGATAGGTGCCTAAGTGTGTTGAAACCAAGGTAAAACTCCATAGAATCTGGGAAGATATCAATGTTGAACAGTGTTGAGAGGGATAGTACCTCCTGCTGGAGAGTAAAAGTTCCCTATAGTCTGTGGATGCCTCAGGAGAAGTGGGAGGCGACTGAAGGTAGTGACTGCAAAGGATTTGATGGTCATAGTAAAGACATATTAGAAAGCTGAGTAATAAACGAATACAGAACTTAAGTAATTGTGATTAAGTTTTGCCAGGCAAGGGATAAAATCATACTTATTTCTGGACAAGATGGTTTGCATAAGAAACTATAGGTGGAAAAACAAAAAGCAATTCCTATTGCCTAGTAAAGATGTTTAGATTCAATCCATTTTGTGCCGCTGAAAATAGCAGCAGAATAACAGCACTTGAGAATAACAAAGAATAACAGATAAATTTTGGGCAAAATGATAGAAAAAATAGTCTTAGAAGGTGAGAGACTTAGGAGGCTGACAAGGGAAAAGAGATATATCGATATTCTAGATCTTCAAATCTAGCAAGGGTGTAGGAAGGGGTATAAGGAAGAAAACAACAGAAAACTGGCCCAATTTTCACTTCATTTGGTTGTGAAAATGATCATATATCACCAAAATCTACCAAGTACAGCATCGCAACTCTAACGATCAAAAGTTCATAATTCTGGCATAAGATTATTGTGAAGGAAATTATTTTAGTTTTAAGGATAAACATTTTTTTTCCCTTTTGTAGTATACATACAAAATATTTTAATTTTTTGAAATATGTATATTTTGTAATATCCATACAAAATATTTATGGAGGGCATTCTCATCGCTGACCCACATTTAAGAAAACCATATCCATCTGTTACAAATAAGAATGAAGGAGTTTCCTACCATCCTCTCCTCATGTAGAAAATAGCAGAGGAGCACACTTTTTACAGTTTTGCTGAGAGGGAGAAATACTTCACACAACATCATCACCTCCACCATCTGCTTTGCTTCAAAGCACACCAGCTGCTATGCTAATGCATTTCCTTTAGGTCATCATTTTGGCCCTTTCTTGGATACTAGTCATGGAATGGTGAGATGTTATTATGTCTACAATCATATCAGAACATTATGCATATTGGAATATTGTGTATATTGGAATATTACATGAGAAAGATTCACTGTATCACTGTATCACTGTCTTCCCGTTGTTCATCGATTTGTTGGAGGCGGGCACCAGTAACATCTCCATATGTCCTGTCACAAGCAAGTGTAGCCCAAGGGCATCTGCTGCTCCAGGGACAGGAAGAGCCTCAAACCATTCTTCAGGTCATGGAATGGAGGTCCATAATTGTTACTAGTTTTTGGCATAACAAATAAAACATGGGTAGCTTTCCAGGCTCTGCCGTGTCACACAGTTAAAATCATAATTAAGGGGGCTAGAATAATTGAACAGTGATCAGGATGCTTGTCTTGCATAAGGCCAACCTGAGTTTGGTCCCCAGCACCCCATATGGTTCCCTGGGGAGTGATCCCTGAATGAAGAGTCAGGAGTTGAATTTGGACACCCAACCCAACAAAAAAAAATATAAAAAAGTCTAAATATTTTTGAGAAGTATTTTCTTTGATCTGCAGCAGTCCATGAAAACTAGTCACCCATAATTCACTTAAAAGCATATTTTTTCCTTTGGGGCGGCTATACACAGCAGTGCTCAGAGATTACTCCTAGTGGGGCTTATGGAACCATATGCAGAGCCAACAGATCTTATTTTTAATAACTAGATTAAGTGTTCCTCTAAGTCACCACATTGGTTTAAATAACTTTTGGTGATTTCACTTCCTCTCCAATATAAGACTTAATTGTTCTATAGTTTCAAACATTTTTAGCAGCATAACTTCAATTTTCCTAATAAGAATTCCATATATTTAAAATGTTAGTGGTCATAAAGCCCTTCTCATCTTATTTAAAATTTCAGGTATTTATAGGAAATATGTCATTTTTGCAAGTGTCTGTAGAAATGAAGGCAAGTCTAAAAGGGTACCCAAGAATCTAGTGAGCACCAACATATGAGCATTAATGCCCAATGAATTGTATACATAAAGAGCAAACTTCTGTGATCTGATATAGCTATTGCCAACCACTGCACTAAGCTCACGACTTCTGGTCACCGCAATAACAAAGGTAAGGGAATTTTTTAAAGTTAAAACACAAACTTACGGCACATTAAAGTAATAACTTTAGACTGACAAGGATTTGAATCCTACTCATTCTAAGCTTTCTACTTAGCCTCTTCAAGGCATTTATGAAATTGGTAGTCATGTTATGAGCAGAAAATAACTTGATGGACCTAATAAATTAGAACAGTGCCTTATATATAGTTGGTGCTCAAAAATGAGAAATCAGCAATAATTACTTTAAAGAGTATATTCATTGTATTGGTGAGAAGGCATGCGAAGTGGTGATAAATTTATATCCAGCTACTATAACCTGAAATAAAATTTCATTTTTTTTCCATTGCGGGTGGGGCACACCTGTAGTAATCAGGTGTTTCTCCTGGAACTTGGTGGTCAGGGAAGGTGTGTCAGAATTTGAATGCAGGGCTATGCATACTATGTATGAACTCCAGCTTTGGGGGGCTATGTCTCTGTCCCTCTGAAGTGGGATTTCTAACTTTCCTACCAGAAATAACATCATCAATGAAGCGAAACATTAGGTACCAAAATGTCATCTGGGCAAAAAGCTATTCACTGGGTACTTTGAGCAGAGTATCTCTGACTTTAGTTATAAAACCGTAATAAATTGCCAAACTAAGCCATCTTCCTTCTGTCAGGATCCTGGAACCTTTCTCTATAGAATAGACACTGTTTTATTTTAAGAACCTCCAGGGGAAACAGATTCCACAACTTCCCTCAATAACCTACTTCAGGGTTTAATAATTGTTCCTCACTATGGAAGTCTCAGAGCTAATCTAAAACTTTTTTTGCTCTAGTTTTAGGCCAGTTGTCTCAAATTTCTTTCAGATTACATGATCTTTGTATTGGCATTAAACCAAATTAGAGCAGAAATACATGTGCACATGTTAACATGAGTTTTTCAGGACCAGCATACGCTGAATAATCAACTATGATGCATTAACACTCAGGAGACAGTGGTATTGTTAATGTAATCAGAAACACATTAGCGGTGTTTGCTTAAATTTATCCTTGACAACTGTCGCATTCTGACTTGTGTGGCATGAATTAGAGAACTGCAATTTAAAAGTCAGCAAAGATAAATAAATCTGCCCTACAAAGGTTTTCTTCAGAGCCTATCACTGCTCTGGCCAAACCCTGCACTGGGCCACAGATTTATTCCCCTGAAAGTATCACTTCTGGTCCACCTAAGGCAGTCTCTTTTGTGATTAATCCTTAGATCAAGGATTAATCAAACAGCAACAAAACCCTAAAGTCACCTTCAAGTTGCAAGTGACTTTCCTCTCCCTTATTATTCCCTTCCGGAGAGGTACAAGCGCCGCTCCTTTGTTGAAACTGGGCTGAAACGGGAGTCACAGGAGCTGAGAGTACATGCCCAGACTTCCCGCAGAGCCAGGCTGGCTGCCAAAGACCCTGAAGACTTTCCATTTAGCCTTGTTCAGAGTTTCTGAAGAGTGTTTTTAAAAACAAGGTCCCTCGGGTACTGCTCCTCAGACCGCCCACTCCCCAAAGAGAAAGTGAAAATATTTAGAAAAATATGTAATATAGATAAATTGCCTCAGAGTTAGGTTTTATTTGCATGGGTTTCTTTGAACCTTAGACTAGGGACTTGGTTGTGCAGAGGAGGAGTCATAAAGACAGGGTGGGATGGAATATCGATGGCTAATATCATTTCTCAGTGTTACAAGACAGGGCCAGCCTCCAGGAGAACAGCTTTTTGAAGGACTCATGTGAGTTGCGTGGAAAGGGGTCTTCACCAAGGTCGAACAATGGCCGAGTATCACTTGTCCTGTCCCTTGCTCAAATTCCTCTACTCTTATCGCAGTGACAGTATCTGCAACTGTTACACCCTCAGCATAGTGAATATTAGTTTGGTGAAGGACGGCTTGTCCTCTGCAAGCAGTAAATGGGTCCCCTAGAGGGGTCGCTCATTGCCCACCAATGCCGCAGTGTCTTTCCACCTCCCTGTCCAACACTCAGCCTAGGGCCCCTCATTTTGACTTCCTCCTACTCCGATTTCACAGTGCAGGGACAACCAAAGGTCACAGCATGCCATACCGCAAGCCCAGACACCCAGCTGTGGTCACATTTCTTTGCCACAGCACAAAGCCAAAGACAGAGTCCGCTGGAGCTGGAGCTCAGTCGCTGCAGGAAGACAGAACTGCAACATTTATTTTTTGCTTTAAAGGATTTCTCTCTCTTGCTGCCCAGAAAAGCATCCAATAATTATTTTCTGAGTGCACTTCTTGTCTGAGTCTTTTTATTTCCACCCTTCACATTCTCAGTTTCATTCACTTTCTTTTCTCTTGAACTGCTGTCTTCTGATCTCCACATTTTCATCAATTTTTCCCTTTGCAGTGGGTGGGAGGGTCACACTTGGCAGTGCTCTGGGGACCATGTGGGGTACCCAAATTCAACCATTATCACAACCACATTCACATGCCAGGCAAGTGCCTTAATCTACTCTTACACTATCTCTCCTGCCCACATTTACGTCCTTGTTGTTTCCTCAGTCTCTTCAAGACCTTCTGAAACCCACTGGGGAGGAAATGTAAATTTATTCTTTTTTCATAGCAATTCCTTCTCTGTTAAGGCTTCTCCATATGCAAACATACAGTTACCCTCTGAGACCCCAAAGCTGGGTCTGCTTCACTATGAAAATGGTACCGGAAAGACAGAAACTGGAACAGTGTGCTAACAATTGTCGAGGGTACTAATGCCAACCTAGAACTGAGCATTAAATAGAGGCAAAAGATACACATGACAACCCTTTAATGTATGTTCTGTAATCCATAGTCTGTAGGGGAAGGAAAAGAGAGAGAAATGGAAAGAAATAAAAGAACCTGCCATGTCACCACTGAATATACACAAAGAGACTTAAGTGATAAACTCTAAATATCTGCAGGGCTAGCCACAATGTGTAAAATAAGAGGGAGAGAGATGCAGAGAGAGAGAGAGATAGAGAGAGAGAAGAGAGGAAACTGGGGTACCTGCTATTAAGGCGGCCTGGGGGACAGGAGGGGAGGGGTACATTGGTGGTGGAAATGGGGCACTGGTGGAGGGATGGGTGCTGGAATACTGTATTACCAAGAACCAATTATGAACACCTTTGTAATTGTATGTTTCACGGTGGTATAATAAAAAAAAAGAACCTGCCATGGAGGAGGGCTGGGGGAGAGGTGAGGGAACCGGGGGCGTTGGTGGTGGAAGATAGGCACTGGTGGCGGGATAGGTGCTGGAACACTGTATGACCAAAACCCAAAACCCAAATAATTGTATATCTTTGTAATTGTAAAAATAAAAAATTTTTTAAAAAAAGAATATTATCAATGGAAACAAATATATATATAAAAAAAAGAAAATGGTACCGGAGTGCTAGTACCATAGTTTAGACATCTGCCTTGCATGCTGCTGACCCGGTTTGATCCCTGGCACTGTATAGTCCCATACGGACTACCAGAAGCAACCTCCCAAACACGGAGCCAGGAGCAGCAGCTGGCACACCATTGGGTGCATCTCAAGCCTACCCTACCTCCCAAAGCCAGAAAATTTCTTATATCAAGTCAGTGAATGTGGGTGGATAGAATCACAACAAAATTATATCCTTTGAACATGTGATAAGATGTGATAACATGGAACACTTTGCTATTTCTTGTTCCATTTTATTTATTATTATTTTCCTCCCTTTATTTCCTTCCTCCTCCTCCTCCTCCTCCACCACCACCATCTCTTTGTCCACCATGTCCTTTTTCTTCTTCTTTACTTCTTTCGCTCTCCATTCCTCACTCAAAAAACTAATCCTAGGACCTATTACAGCTGTTCATGAAGGATGGAGACTTGTTCTTTGAAAACCCACTGATTCAGAAGTGCTGTCCCCCTGGCCCTGCCTTCATCTCTGAAACATTCTGCATATAATGGAAAATTCATTTCTCCAAAAGCAATGAAATATAACTTCTCTAGCACCCAACTGAAAAACAATGTAGAGGACATAGTTTTAAAGTATACTTTGGGGTCAGAGAGTTAGAACAATGCTTTGCATGCAGGAGCTACTATATGGTCCCCCACAAGCACCACCAAGCACTAAACTGGGAATCCCTGAGCATCACTAGATATAGCCCAAAGTTCATATTATAGTGTGGAATCATTTGGTTCAGGAAGTGGGAGTCAATGGCCTGCTGCTTTGAAGCTTCTTGGTTTGTCTCATGATAGCCCCATGTTTTCTGCTTATCAACCTCCTCTCCAGCAAAACCCAAAAAGTTCTGAGGAAGCATCTTGTAGTAGCAGGATAATGTTCTCCCCTAAAAATGTTTGTGACCAGACTCAGAATTATTGCACTCATTTGTGGAATATAAAAATAATAATAGTGGGGCGGGAGCGATAGCCCAGCGGGTAGGGCGTTTGCCTTGCAGCGGTCAGCCTGTGCCGGCCCAGGTTCGATCCCCGGCATCCCATATGGTCCCCGAGCACCGCCAGGAGTGATTCCTGAGTGTAGAGCCAGGAGTAACCCCTGAGCATTGCCGGGTGTGACCCAAAAAAAGTAAAAATAATAATAATAATAATAATAATAATAATAATAATAATAATAATAATAGTATGAAACTAATACAGAAGGACAATAGAAACATGGGCCAGGACGATTGGCCCATAGTTTTAAGCCTGCCTCAGAAGCTGGGGGAGAAGAAACCACTATTGCAAGGATAGTTGAAAGCGATCAGTATGGATAAGAACTTTGAGCTGAAAGTAGATAAAGGAACAAACATGATAACTTCTCAGTACCTGTATTACAAATCATAATGCCCATGCCCAAAAGGAGATTGAGAGAGAGAGAGAGAGAGAGAGAGAGAGAGTGTGTCTACCATAGAGGCTGTCTGGGATTTAGGTGGCAGGAGAGAAATTGCGGACACTGGTGGTGGGAAATGTGCACTGGTGGACGGATGGGTGTTGGAACATTGTATGAAAGAAACCTGATCACAAACAGTTTTGCAACTGAGGGAATTAATTGAATCTCCCAGTGATTCAATTAAAAAAAAGTCTGAGACTTAATCCCTGGAACCTAAGAACAAGTTTACATTATGCGGTAACAGAAAGTTAAGGCCAGGGATGGAATTCATCTTGCTTATCTGCTGTTCTAAGGAGAGAACACACTGGAGTGTCTGGTTGAGACCAACTGAACCCCAGAGAGGGCTGTAAGTGAAAGAGGCGGCAGATCAGGCCTGGTCTGTGGATGCAGAGGAAGGAAAACTCTGCAGCTTCACGTTTCTGGCTGTTTTGTAAAGACCTTGGAAGTTGCAACTCCTATAGTAGGTGAAAGTAGTACAGACTGAAAAGCTCTCAGTTCATAAAAGGAGTCACAGGCAAGTCAATACGCCCAGTTTAAGGGTTGTTTTGGTTTCCTCCCAGCAGGGACTCCAAAGAGGAAACTGGTGCTGTGACCAGGGGTGAGCTGGTGTGCTGAGTGAATTAATGTGGATGAACTGCTTGAGGCTCAGTGTGGACAAAGCTAAGTGTTAAAAATGCCAGAGAGACACTCCTGGAGCTTGACCAAATAAATTCCCACAGTAAATCTGGGAGATAAATCCAGGTGTTTTAACACCTGAGGAGCTCACTCTTTACACACCCTGCCCTGGGGAGGGGGGGGGTGAGGAATGAGTTAGCCACAACATACTTATGTGCGATTATCAGAGCCCAGTTTATCAGGAGAGGAAATGTCCTTCTCCAGCCCACCACCTCCTCCCTCCTTCAACAGAGAGAAATGCTTGTAGGTTCGAGGGCCAGTGGTTCAGCTTCCCTAAGAGACTGATACATAATTCCAGGTCTCTGGACACTTCCCACCCATGACCCATGACTTAAAGCCTAATTATCGCACTTCTTTTACCCCCTTCATTAAGTGCAGGGTGCTGGGGGAGGGAAGGGAACTGACAAGGTATGACAAAAAAGACAAAAAACACAATTTGAATAGAAAAAGCAAGCATCAAAACCAGACAATACAGAGTTACTGTATTGTTTGAATGAGTATGCTAAGGGTGCTGAGGATCAAGTCGACAGCATGCATGCAAAGACTCCACCAGGCATAGTTATTTTGGCAGATGGAAGTGGGCCACACACTAACAAATGGGGTGTCTCTCCATGCTGGAAAGAGCTAGCAAACAGATTCTCCTCGATGCTTTCAGAAAGGGAAACCATCCTGTCAGCACCTTGGATTCTAACCCAGGGAGGCTCATTCCAGATACCTGACTTTCAGAACTCTAATAGATGTATAGTGTTTTAAGTCACCAACTATCTGGTAATGCTATAGTAAAATACAGATGTATAGTTGGTCGGTTGTAAGTCCAATTGGACTCAGATATAAAGCGTCTGCTTTCTTCTTCCATGGTCGACCTTGGCACTTGGCACTGTCTTCAGCCTGGGAAAGGAAGCATAGGCAGAAGTTTGACTCCTTGAGCAGGTAGAAGCCTGCCCACCTGTTGATACAGAGCCTGGGAAGCCAGCCGAATGCCAGGGATAGGGGTATAAGGTGCAGGAAAATCCAAGTTCCCTGAAGTGGGACAGGAGTTCCTCCTGTATAGCAGGGAAAGTTATTGTTACCCTGCAAGTTGTAGATGTTGGTGGAAAGTAGATCAAAGGATAGGCTAAGGTCTGATGGATGCTCCCTGTTGACAGATACACAGGGTTTCCTGGCTGGCTGTCTCCCAAGAAAGATAGGATATGGGCTTCCCTGGCAACACTGTTTCCACAAAGCAGAATCATGGACCCTGCTATCTTGGGTCATTTCCGTGCATTGCATCTCCTTGTTGGCTGTAGCTAGTCAAAGATGGAGTCTAATGGACACTGTCTGGGATGCAGACAAAAAACAGGTTTTTTGTGTGTGTTCTGTCTCTCTAAGGCAGAACCAGATAAGATCTTGCCTCTTGGGCTAGTCAGGAAGGCTAAATTTGCAACCTGCCGCACCTCCTCTTGTTTGTTTTTCACTTTGCTTTGAGAGCACCCCCTGCTGGCTTGGCTCCCACCTGCTTGTCTCCTCCTTATGCTCATCATGTGGAATGACTTTGTAATGTAAAACTATGTACCCTTGACTCTAGCTTGTGTCATTGTTTAATGCTGTTGGGTATATAAGAAGTTGAAGTTCTTGTGCAAACTGTCTGCAGCCCTGAACTAACTCGTCTGAGACTCCTGAAGTCTTTCCTCAGCACCTCTGACTGATAGAGATCTCTCAACAGTAGTTTTATCTGTTATTATTTTTAATAATGTGATTGGGCTTTAATGTTTAAGATGGGAGACCCCTGGCCTCCTACTCTATTTTGAGACCCTAGGCTTCCTAGAACAGATGATAAGGAAATTTTCTTATAACACAACAATTATCATTGTGCTATACTTCCGGGAAATGGCTTAGAATATTTACAACCCTCCCTCCAAGAAGAAATAATTTAACTTTATTTACTTTGACCATTTTTTACTGAAGTAACAGTATTTACAATATAGTTCATTGTACTTTCATATTTTTTCATGCAAACTTCATTCCAACACCACAGTCATCATGAGATAGTCTGCTTCCATCCATCAAGGCCCCAAGGTCCTAACCCATAAACCCCTCCCCATATAAGCTCAGTTCTCTAGGCAAAGTCCCTAGTTCCAATGACTTTGCTCATTTGTTGTTCTTATACTATATCTCTTTTGACCACACATATAAATCATTTCTCTAAAAATTATTGTAAAGGTAGTGATGCCTACACATATATAGATGTTTAAAGCTAAACTCCTGAGGGCCTGAAGAGATAGGATAGAGAGCAGGGTGCCTGCCTTGCCTGAATTTGATCCCAGATATCCAATATGGTCCCTTAATCATCACCAGGAGTGGTCCTTGAGCACAGAACCAGGAGTAAGCCCTGAGTCCTGAGGTGTGTGTGACCCCTCCCACTCACCCACTTCAGAGCTAAACTGAAGTTCCACAGATTTGTAAATTGACAATAGATTTAACTTTATCAGAGGTCATCGTTGACCAGCTGATTGCCCTCATGCCCATAAGCCCCATGGGGTCTGCTGGACTTAGCCTCTAGCTGACCCTGATTTTATGCAAGAAGAGGATAAACTCTAGCCCCATATTCCAGGACTTAAGCTCAGTCCCACTTTGCGGACCATCTCTTTGGCAAGACCGATGACTAGACTTCTGAGCACAGAGAAGTTTGTGTTTTCATCTGCTAAATTCAAACATCTTGAGGCCCTGCCATGCTATTGTCAGTCTTCCTTCTGAGAGCTACCAGAGCCCTTTACTGCGGACACATGCCCAATGCCACGTGGAGGTGGAGGGGCAACGGGTGGAGTACCAGGTAATCTAGTAAATACGATTGGTCACTTTAAATTTTGTCTACGTGAGGAGTAGTCAGTCCAATCATGGAAATGGCTCAGTGGCAGGGACAGTAGCACTTAGAAAGGAAACAAAGGTCAGGGTCCTTTAACTTCCTCTTTAACCCTAGTGTCAAAAAGAGGCCTCTCTTTGACCTGTGCTCAGGAGAGAAAATGGCATGAGAAACAGCAGCTCTCACCCTCTTGACAAGAGAACAATGAAAAGCAAAGGGACAAAGAGCAGTGGGACGGGGCGGAGGCGATAGTCCAGCGGGTAGGGGCGTTTACCTTGCGCTGCTGGCCCATGCCGGCCGGGGGTTCGATCCCCGACGTGCCATATGGTCCCCCGAGCACCGCCAGGAGTAAGTCCTGAGGGTGGAGCCAGAAGAAACCCCTGAGCATCCCCGGTGTGACCCCCAAAAAAAAAAAAAAAGAGCAGTGGGACAATGGGAATTGAGAGACAGGACCCAGAACCCTACTACAGACCACAGAGCAGCAGACCTCTGAGAAAAGGGGACACCCCCCAGGTGATGTCATTCCATCAAAGGGTCATCATGGGGCAGGATGGATGACATCATCCACTGGAAATAGAGAAGATTGAGAGACCAGGCAAGTGAAGTCATTCACAGGAAGCAGAGAGAAAGGGCTATTTATCAAGGACCTAGAACTACCTACTAAACAGAACAATAAATTTAAATTAACAATAATAAATGAAAAATAATAAGTTAAAAAACAATGAATTGATTTTTTTTTAATTTGGAGTTTGTTTCACTTGTTTGTTTTAGGGGCAGGGTGAGTCCCACGCAGAGTTCAGGAGTCCCAGGGCCCCACTCCAATTCTCAATCAACTGGGTCAGCAGGTCAGTTTAAGGGCCCAAGGATGCAAGGATGCTCCACCTGCAGTGCTCAGGACACTCAGGCCTCCAGGGCTGCACCCAGCTGTGCTCCGAAGTACCAGATGGTGCCAGAAATCAAACCAGGGACCAGCATGTGCTCTAACTGGCTCCCAGCCCCTAAACATCTGGAGTATTTTTATGGTTATTTTACCTAGATTAATTCAAGAACCCACACTAAGGCGCTAAGTCAGTTTCACAGTAGCATCAATGTCTTCTGAGATCTTGCCAGATCCCAGAAAATTCACACCTGTCTGAATTCCAGAGTGAGACACTGCAACTTTGTGACAATGCATCGTACCCGGCTCATTCCTAGCATAGGCAAAGCCCTGCCCTGATACCTACTCTGCCAACTGTCTTTTTCGATGTTACTTCATCTCTGGTCCTTCTTTTTCTCAACACTTGCAGGGCTGGCTGTCCACAGTATATATCTGGGTTATGTTGGCTAGATACCAAGATATGTCAGTAATTGATAGATCACACTTTAGGAGCCAGAAAATCTTATTAGAGTCAAATTTTAATTAGAATAGGGAACTCTTGGAATGTAACAGCAGGCCAAAACCATCATAGTTTGGACAGGGGGGAATGTGTTAACATCACGTTATGGAATAACTCTCTGAATAAAATATAAAATGAGATGACTCATATTGGAAACAATGAACAAGTGCAGGTTTTTAAAGTCTGGACATTTAAAATTTTTTTGTGAATTTTTTCTTGTTTATTTTTGTTTAAAAAGCAATTGCAGAAAAATACATGTAACATAAAAGAGGCCATTTTAAGCTTTTTTGAAGTGTAGAGTTAAGTGGCATTAAGAATATGTATGTTATTATGCAACCATCACCCTGATCTCCAAACTGTACATCTTACGAATCTGACACTCTATGAAACTTTACTTTGTTTAAACAAAATAAAATTTCCCTCCCTCTAGACTTTAATACTTTATGTTTCTCCAAATCTAACTATTTTAGGAACTTTATAAAAGTGGAAAATAACGTAAATAACATAGTTCTTTGTTCTGACTGCTCACTTCCTACAATGTGATGTCTTCAAGGTTTATCCATGTTTTAGCATATTTTTATTTCCTTTGAAAAGTTGTGAAATACTACAACAAACACACACATATATTCTGAGCTTTTTTAGAGAGAATGGGCTGCTCCTAGCAGTGCTGGGAGACAATGTGGTACCAGGTATCAAACCCAGGCCTCCTGCCTACAAAGAAAAAACTGAAAAGTTTTTTTAATCATACCATGTACCGTGTACCTACAAATCTGTACAGTGAGAAACACATATAACTAATGTTGAGATTATCATATTAATTTCTCATTTGATTGCAATCAAAATTGGAGAACATAGTTAAGAGCATACCTCTTGCATAAACATACTTTCAAGATGGTATTTACCTGTTTAGAACATGTTCACCTGTTTCACATTGTAACTATGGATATTTTCCAATCTCTGATATACAGTTTCTAGTTTATCCCTGTTCCAGTTTCAAAGACTGTCCTTTCTAGAAACATCATCTTAGATAATGCGAAAAACAAACCCATCCCTGTATGTCTTAAAACCTTCATGAATAATTTTTCTCCTGGAAATGAAGAAGGGCTATCTACATTGAGTCACTTACACTACCTTGGGTAGAGGATTATGTATGTTATTATGTATGATAACAA
The DNA here is from genome assembly GCA_021461705.1 of Cryptotis parvus. Taxonomy (NCBI): domain Eukaryota; kingdom Metazoa; phylum Chordata; class Mammalia; order Eulipotyphla; family Soricidae; genus Cryptotis; species Cryptotis parvus. The sequence continues at coordinate 4,852 of JAJIBD010011668.1, read as the reverse complement.
CTTTTGCCTTGTTGCCCTACTGTAGCCACTATAAAAACAACTTGACTGACAGGGAACACAGTTTAATGGTAGAATGCCTAAAAACAATGTCAGGCCTTGCTTTCAATGACTGGCACCACAACGCAAACAACAATAAAACCTAAGACCAGATATAGTTTATAATAGAATCTTGCAAAGCATGTCCATTCTCATGGGGCTACCTCTTAAGATTACTTAAACCTAGCAATTTACTGAATGGCATCTATAAATAGTACCAGTTCAGAGTGAAAGAGAAATAAGGCCTGACTCTGTTTTGCTCTTTACCATTTTTCCCCTTTACCTTTGGTTCACTTCAAAATCAGTACCTTTGTTACTCGCTTTTTTTTTTGTCTGTCAATGCTTGGTTTTCATTTTCCCTAGTCCCAGAGTTGTGATTTCTCCTCCTTCCTGACCTTCATTAGTATTTCCACCTCCCACATTTCTCTAGTTACCGTGCCCATCTTCAGCATCCCTTTCTCATATTCTCTTTCTCTAAGTGCTCTGAAGAAAGGAGATCATTGAGTCATGCCATTCACAGATCTCTATCTTTTGCTGACGCTGACCATAGCTCCAAATGGATGAACAGACACAGTAATGCTCTGAATAGAGAAGTATGATGTGGTGGAAGCTGGCAGTTGGAATTCATTCTATAAAGTTCGATTAGTGAAATGCAGAAGTCTAATGCTTGGATAGAAAATGGGACTTAGATTTTCTTTTAGGGTTTTTGTTCCCATTTCCCCTTTCTGTCATCATTGCTGTAATGATTAAATATTACACACTTTTAGTGGTGATGCTCGTGGGTTGTTGCACCCTTTAGTTGCAATTGAGCACATCAGGCCTCAGTGTTTGAATTTTTTGAGTCTCTCAATTCCCTTTCCTTCTGTACTCTGCACCCTTCTTTACTCTCTCATTTGCAATCAGCACAACCATGTGTCTGTCTCTACCTTAAAAACATTATTTAAAGAGCAGGAGAAATAGTATAATGGATAGGGCATTTGCTTTGCATAGCAGTTCACCTGGAGTTCGATCTCTGGTACTTTATACTGTCCCCTGAGCTAGAAATAAGCCCTGAGAACTGCCAGTGTATACACAACAAAACCCAAAATAAATTTTACGGGCATCCATAATTAGCACGCTAGTCCAAGCCACCATAATGCCCGATCCAGACTATTGTGATAATCTCCAGATAGTTTTCTTTGCAGTCCACTCATGCCTCTCTGTTCTATTCTCAGCACAATATCCAGAGTGATCTTTTAAAAACAAGAGTTACATAATGCTTTGCTTCAACAGTACATCCCCAGTTTACAAGAATAAAATCCCAAGCCCTAAAGAAGTTTCCAAGACATGTGGCCTCTGATCCTTTTCTGTTCTTATTTTCTCTGCTTCAGCCTCTCTGACCTCTATGCATCCCCTTGAGCATTGTTACTAAGATCTTTTTTCATAGCCTTTTGTGGTCACTACTTTCTCCCTTTAGAAAGATATCTCCTATACATTCACACGCTTCCATTTTTGGATTAGCTAAGCTAATTGTATAGCTTTACAGTTAAGCTACTAAAACAAAATATAACTATATAATTCAGAAGAGATTTTTCTTTCATGTAAAATTACATGGATGGTAGGACCGCTCTGTACTTTTAATATATGGTCTTCCATGGCTCAGCAGAAGGCACCCACCTTGCATGTGGAGGCTCTAGGTTCAGTTCCCTAGGTCAAAATAAAATAAATCAATATGTGTTTTCCAAATTTCTTTATTTGTCACCATTTCTGAGTTAATGGGAACAAGGTGTTTTTACAGAAATAATACAGAACTTGCTCATATACAATGACCTAAATTTACTTCCTAGCACGTGCACTTTCAAGTAAACCTGGGGAAATAGTCAGTATAAACATTACTCATTTGCTTAGCAACAACTCTTGAGTGTCTGTCAGCAAAGGTAAAAAGAAGATAAAGGATACTGGTATGTTACTAGCAGTCTCTGTCAGCCCCTTGCCTTGAGAGAGGAATCTGCTCCAATGCATTCTTATCAAAAAATCCTTCCCTTTCACATCTGCAAATGTCCTCCCATTGTCACTACTGATCTCTTTGCTCTACTTTTTATTCCTTTTCAGCAAATACCATCAGTTGACACATCTGAGTTTCACTTATTCAATGCTTCCCCCACCAGCATGAAATATCAAATATACTGGAAACAGGTATTTTCCTTGTTTCCTCTAGAGCAATACACTCAAAAGACATTTAAAAAAAATAATTTTGAATGATTATCTGGTAATCACATTTGGAGTTTAGGAAGTGCGTTGGCAATATGTCATGTGATATTGGGAAACGGGGCAGGGCATTCAGTGCCACGATTACACATTTTGTACAGGCAAAATGTGTGCTCTACCTCTTTAGTCACGTTGATCATTTCTTAATGAATTCTAGAAAGCTGATGGAACATTAATTTAAGCTGCAGCAAATGATCTGTCTCTGCCACACATTTGAAAGTTACTGATAGAATAAACCACTATGCACTACAAATATTAAATGTATTAGTCTGTTTCCAGAAAAACAGCACACCTAATACCAGAGTATCACATGCCTCTACCATCTCCCAAAGGAACCCTCCCCTCCACTTCCCACACTCCCCAAGTTAAATGCAGAATAGTTCTAGAGACAAGAAACACAGACTCTGTTTTTCTGCAGCAAAAATCAAATATCATCTTGGTCACTCCCTTTGGTGGCTTATGACACTGTGCTTCCAGTCTCTAGCAGATGACAGCATTCCTGGGTTGGTGACTGTGTTGATCACATAGGATTTTCTTCAGCATATCACAAATCCCTGTCTCTCTCTAATGAGATCATTTGTGACTAGATGTAGGGTTCCCCTAAATAATAATAATTTCCCCATCTCTAAATCTTTCATTTAATGAAATATTCAAAGATTCTTTTTTTCTGTATGTTAAATTTAAAATTCCAAGGACTAAGATGTGATACCATTAGGAAGCATCATTTAACCTATTAATCACTGTATCACTGTATCACTGTCTTCCCGTTCATCATCGATTTGCTCGAGCGGGCCCCAGTAACATCTCCATATGTCCTGTCTCATGCTAAGTAGAGCCCAAGGCATCTGCTTGCTCCAGGAACATAAAGAGCCTCAATCCATTCAGGAATGAGGTCTATAATTGTTACTGGTATTTGGCATATATATATATATATCAAATACAACACGGGTAGCTTGCCAGGCTCTGCCGTGCAGGTAGCATACTCTTGTAGTAATCTCTAAGTCCAGCATTTATTGATGAACCGCGCGGCCGCTTGCGCAGCGCGTGAGCCAGGCGCTGATAGGCTGGTCTGCTGGGTGGAGGTCTGATGAGAGAGAAGTCCGGATGTGGAAAATGGAGGCCCTCATGGGGTGGGGGGGTCGTCTTGGCTTGTTGCGAGGCTCTGCTGGGATGGTGGGCCAGGGCTAGAACCCACCATCCCTCCCGGGCGCCTCGTGGAGCGGCTGGTCACAGGGAGAGCCAGTAGCAGCTCTGCCCCGTGTCTGCGAGTCTCTGGACCAGCATACCTGAGCCGGATTTAAGAAAGACTGCTGCAGGGTGGAACTCGATGAGCCAGGCGCTGATAGGCTGGTCTGCTGGGTGGAGGTCTGATGAGAGAGAAGTCCGGATGTGAAAAATGGAGGCCCTCATGGAGTGGGGGTCGTCTGGCTTGTTGCGAGGCTCTGCTGGGATGGTAGGCCAGGGCTAGAACCCACCATCCTCCCGGGCGCCCGTGAGCGGGCTGGTCACAGGGAGAGCCAGTAGCAGCTCTGCCCCATGTCTGTGAGTCTCTCAGGTAGATAGATATTACTTCATGTGGACACACTAGTCTCTGGCAGAGATTTTTAACCTATTAAAAATCTAAGAAATACTATTTTGAGTTGTATGTATATGTATGTATATGTATGTATGTATTTGTATATATATATGTGTGTGTGTGTGTGTGTGTGTGTGTAAGGCCTATGGGAAAAACATTAAACTTGAAGGTTAAACTTGAAGTAAACAAATTATATTCTCAATAAAGTAAATAGCCATATGTTTCGGGACTCCTAAGAGCCTCTGCATCTGCCCTGGATTGCCTCCTGCAGGTCACTTCACAGATAGGGGGGTAGTTTAAATATGAACTGTGTAGGAGGAAGAGAGCAGCATGGAATGCCTTCAAAAGCATCGAAGAAATAGCTAAAAAGACAAAGAACCTCTGGCTCCGGGCACATCTCTTCAACTCCACCGTTCTCCCTGCATTAACATATGCCTCAGAGACCTGGGCCCTACGAAAGCAGGATGAGAATGCTATTCGGGTCTCCCAAAGAGGGAATCGAAAGAGCTATGCTTGGAATAGCACACCTCACTCAAGTGAAAGAAGGAATCCGGAGTTCCGACCTCCGTCGCTGTTCCAGTCAGGGACACTGTTTCATTTGCCAAAGCATCGAAAATCAGATGGGTTGGGCATGTAATGCGATTTGGAGATGACCGCTGGACTAGAGCCATTACCGACTGGATCCCACAGGATGTCAAAAGATCACGTGGCCGCCCACCTACAAGATGGTCAGACTTCTTCATCAAGACCCTGAACAAACAGTTTAAGGCTCTTTGTATTCCTGAAGCAACCAGATGCCATTGGGCTACACTGGCATGTGATAGGGTCAAATGGAAATATTAATGGCACCTGCTCGAGCAAATCTATAAATAACGGGATGTCAAGTGATCAAGTGATCTGACCATGTATTCTGTACTGGCTGATATAAATAAATACTCTCTCATGCTACCACAATCATCGTGGGACTAGCTAGATCTTACCAGCATTATTTCC
>JAJIBD010011667.1:0-49658 GCA_021461705.1 Cryptotis parvus | reverse complement strand
GGTCCAGAGAACCTGAGTCCCACGTGGCCGCATTGGGAGGGGGCGTGTCTATTACCTAGCCAGGCAGACTTGTGGAGGGCCAGGTAGGCTGGACAGTCTGGGGGAGCACAGGTCCTGAGGTCTGTGTGGGCACTCGCTGGTGAACCTCCTCCCTTCCTCATTTCCTGTCTGATGTGAATGTGGGGAAATCACGTGCTTATCCTCTGCTGTGCGTGAGCGGCCGCCCCACAAGAGACGCATCATGTAGCACCTACCGTAGACAACACAGAGACCACGTTTTACAGGTGATCTCGCCGCAGAAGGCGCCCGATGGAATTGTTCTTTGCGGGTGGGAGAGAGACCCTTGCCTCGCAGCGGCTGAGTTCCAGTTGACCGTCCCCAGCACCACGAGTCTCTGCGCACTGCCAGGCCTGATCCTGAGTACAGAGACAGGAGTGAGCCCTGAACACCGGGCGGGTGTCGTTCCCCTTCAAACGCACAAATTCAGAATTGTCCTTGGCACCATGTTCTCAGACACTGAAGGACCAGGCGTGAGTGCCCGCTGTGGCCGGATCCAGGGCAGAGGCTGCGTCAGAGCCTGGTCAGGGAGAAGTTGCTGGAAGTGAGCACACGGAGGCCCGTGGCTGGTCGGTAGAGCCTGAGGCTTTCCCAGCCGGTGAGGGGGTGTTCGCATTCCCGGAGCGCACACAAGGGATCAGGTGTGAGTAAAAGGCTCCTGTCAGCTGAGGAGCCCACACCTGTCTCAGGCAATGCTGTGCGGTTATGGGACCCCGCCCAGGAGTCAGATCAGGGGCCGAGAGGGCTCCACCTGTGATGCAGGAGAATCCGCTCACCTGTCCGGGGCTCCACGCGATCCGCTGCTTGTTAATTGATTCTTAATCATAACAATTAATCAATTCTTAAGTGCCGGTTAAGAATCGGGTCAAAGGGGCCCTAGCAGTACATAGTCCAGCAGGGTGGGCTCTCGTCTTGCACACAAGCCCACCCAGGTTTGAGCCCTGTCGCTACATACGTTCCCCTTGAGCCTCCAGGAGTGATGCCTGAGCACAGAGCCAGAAGTAAGCCCTGCGCGCCACCAACTGTGGCCCCGAACAAACAAATGAAAGAATGGGGTCAAGAAGCGTCAAATTTTTTAGGAATAAATTTAAGCAAGGAAGTAAAAAAATCTATACACTGAAAACTGTAAGATTGATGAGAGGGTCTGGAGCAACAGTACAGCGGGAGCGTGTTTGCTTTACATGCGGACAACCCGGGTTCAATCCCCAGCATCCCATCCCATATGGTCCCCTGAGCACCGCCAGAGTAATTACTGAGTGCAGAGCCAGGAGTAACACCTGAGCGTTGCCAGGGTGTAACCAAAAAAAAAAAAAAAAAAAAAAAAAAAAGGAAAGAACCCCACACAGATCCAGTGAACTACTTCCCAAGAGTCCAGTGGCACTTTCACAAGAAAAGGGATAATCGTAAAAGTTGTATATTAAGAAACACATTTGCATGGGAACAGTCCAAAGAGCCAAGGCTGGAGGCATTGCACTGCCTGGTCTCAGTCTGTGTTACAAAACTACAGTAATCAAAAGAGCATGGCATTACGGAACAGAGACTCCAGAAATAAACCCTCACAGAGAGACCGATTAACTTCTCACAAAGGGGTCAAAAATAAATATGCAAGGAAAGAAAGAACATGTGTTGGGAAACCGGATACACACATGCAGAAGAGGGAAACCAGACCATTGTCTGACACTGCACCCAACAGGCAACTCCATGGGTGCCAGGCCTGAAAATCATCCCATTCAGCTGAAACACAGGCAGAGAGCATTTCCCCAAAACTTTGTAAATCCTGTTTTTTCATTAAGTAAAAAAAAATTTATTTTTTAATTTTTAAAAAGAAAAAAAATCACTTTAAAATTTAGTATTTTGGGCCGGAGCAATAGTCCAGCGGGTAGGGCGTTTGCCTTGCACGTGGCCGGCCCATGCCGGCCCGGGTTCAATCCTCGGCATCCCATATGGTCCCCGAGCACTGCCAGGAGTAATTCCCTGAGTGCAGAGCCAGGAGAAACCCCTGAGCATTGCCAGGTATGACCCAAAAAGCAAAAAAAAAAAAAAAAAATAGTTTTTAAGTTTTTTTTTTTAAAGTGGGCTGTGATAGTCTGGTCTGCTGGGTGGAGTTGTGACGAGAGGGAAGTCCGGATGTGGAAAATGGTGGCCCCCATGGAGTCAGGGGGGTCATCTGGCTTGTTGTGAGACTCTGCTGGGGTGGCAGGCCAGGGCTAGAACCCGCCATGCCTCCCGGGCGCCTCATGAGCGGCTGGGCACAGGGAGAGCCAGTAGCAGCTCTGCCCCATGTCTGAGAGTCTCTGATTCAGCATACCTGGGCCGGATTGAAAAAAAAACTGCTGCAGGTTCATCAATAAATGCTTTATTTAGAGGTGACTACAAGAGTATGCCACCCGCACAGCAAGCCTGGCAAGCTGCCCGTGTCTTATTTGATATGCCAAATACCAGTAACATTACATTAGGTCATTCCCATGACCTAATATAATGGTTTGAGGCTCTTTATGTTCCTGGAGCAAGCGGATGCCTTTGGGTTCTACTTGCATGAGACAGGACATATGGAGATATTACTAGTGCGGCTCTAGCAGATAGATGATGAACGGGAAAATAGTGATTTAAAGTGGGGCCACACCCAGCAGCGGTCAGGGCTTGCTCCCGGCTCTGCACTCAGGGTGTCACCTCGTGTTGCTCTGAGGCCCCTGTGTGGTGCAGGAATAGAAAAAGTGTACTTCCCTCTGTGCTATCTCATAGCCTGGCAGAAAATATTTGAACACAGGCTTTTTGTGACAAGTTTTTAGGTCTGACACTTCAACAAAAGCAAAAATAAATGGGCTTTTTTTTTTAATTGCAAAAGTAGAATTAAAAGGCAGTCTACTGAAGAGAAGAAAATATGTGGAAATCCTCTATCTGGTGAAGTATGAGTAGACGATTAGTTGTAAAAATGAAAAATAAAAAATAAAACCCACACCTCATACAACTCAATAACAAGAACACCACTCAACAACAAAAAATGGGCAGAGCATCTGAACAAACTTTTTTTCTTTTTGGGTCACACCCTTTGATGCTCAGGGGTTACTCCCTGACTCTGCACTCAGGAATTATACCTGGCGGTGCTTGGGCGACCATATGGGATGCCGGGGGATCGAACCTGGGTCAGCTGCATGCAAGGTAAAGGCCCTCCCGCTGTGCTTTCGCTTCTAACCCCTGAACATTTTCCCAAGCACGACAGACGTAGCACTTAGCGCCGGAAAAGGAGAATAAATCCACAGTGAAATACACCCCACAAGAGATCCCTGTGACCATTTTCATAGGATTTTTTTTTTTGCTTTTTTTTGGGTCACACCCCACAATGCTCAGGGTTTCTCCTGGCTTTGCACTCAGGAATTACTCTTGGCGGTGCTCGGGGACAATATGGGATGCCGGGGGATCGAGACCGGGCCGGCATGGGCCAGCCACATGCAAGGCAAACGCCCTACCCGCTGGGCTATCGCTTCAGTCCCATTCATAGATTATTTAGTTATTACCTTTCAGGTAATACACACTTATAATAATAACACACTCAGCTGAGCTCAGAACATAATCTTGGCTCTGTGCTTAGGGATAGCTCCTGGCTCTGTGCTCAGGAATTACTCCTGGCTTAGGACTTACTCCTGGCTCTGTGCTTAGAGATCGTTCCTGGCTCTGTACTTAGGGATCACTCCCGGCTCTGTGCTCAGGAATCACTCCTGGCTCTGTGCTCAGGGATCGCTCCTGGCTCTGTGCTCAGGGATCACTCCTGGCTCTGTACTTATAGATCACTCCTGGCTCTGTGCTCAGGGATCACTCCTGGCTCTGTGCTCAGGGATCGCTCCTGGCTCTGTGTTCAGGACTTACTCCTGGCTTAGGACTTACCCTGGCTCTGTGCTTAGAGATCGTTCCTGGCTCTGTACTTAGAGATCACTCCCGGCTCTGTGCTCAGGGAATCACTCCTGGCTCTGTGCTCAGGGATCACTCCTGGCTCTGTGCTCAGGGATCACTCCTGGCTCTGTGCTCAGGAATCACTCCTGGCAGTGCTCAAGGAACTATATGGGGTATCAGAGATAGAACCCGGTCTGCTGCATGCAAGGCAAATACCTTTACCCCAATACTATCTCTCTGGTTCCAACCATATGGGGGAATCTAAAAATAACACAATCAGTCTTTTTTTTTTTTTGGCTTTTGGGTCACACCCGGCAATGCTCAGGGGTTACTCCTGGCTCTGCACTCAGGAATTACTCCTGGCGGTGCTCGGGGGGACCATATGGGATGCCGGGGATCGAACCCGGCCGGCACGCCGCCGCGTGCAAGGCAAACGCCCTACCCGCTGGGCTCTCGCCCGCCCCCTACACAATCAGTCTTATCACTTTCACTTGTATCACTTGTCTTCCCATTGATCATCGATTTGCTCGAGTGAGCACCAGTAACATCTCCAAACGTCCTGTCACATGCTAGTGTAACCTAAGGGCATCTGCTCACTCCAGAAACACAAAGAGCCTCAAGCCATTCCATCAAGTCATGGGAATGAGGTCTATAATTGTTACTGGTATTTGGCATATCAAATATGACACAGGTAGCTTGCCAGGCTCTGCCGTGCGGGTGGGATACTCTTGTAGTCACATATAATCTCGAGCGTTTATTGATGAACCATGCAGCCGCAAAAGCCGCAAATCAGTCTCATAGATTCAGAAAATAGTTAGCGATTGCCAGGGTTAGCAATAGGGCTTCTGGGGTTGGCTGGTGGGCATTGGGTGACAGGATCACGTGCTTAAAACTTCTATTATAAAGCAGACAATTGATGAAGAAAATATAGGAAAAAAACCCTCCATGACATTGAAGCTAAAGGCATCTTCAAAAGATGAAACATCTCTAACAAAGCAACTAGAAGAAAAGATAAATATATGGGACTACATGAAACTAAAAAGCTTCTGCACCTCAAAAGAAACAGTGACTAAGATACAAAAGCAGTCCACAGAATGGGAAAGAATATTCACCCAATACTCATCTGATAAGGGGTTAATATCCAGGATATATCAGGCACTGGTAGAACTTTACAAGAAGAAAACAAACAACCCCATCAAAAAATGGGGAGAAGAAATGAACAGAAACTTCAGCAAGGAAGAAATTCGAATGGCCAAAAAACATATGAAAAAATGCTCATCATCACTAATCATCAGAGAGATGCAAATCAAAACAACAATGAGATACCATTTTACACCACAGAGACTGGCACATATTCAAAAGAACAAGAACAACAAGTGCTGGCGTGGGTGTGGGGAAAAGGGGGACACTCATCCATTGTTGGTGGGAATGCCGGCTGGTACAGCCTTTCTGGAAAAACAATATGGACATTCCTCCAAAGACTAGAAATTGAACTCCCATTTGACCCAGCCATACCACTCCTGGGAATCTACTCTGGGAAACCAAAAATACGCAGCGGAAACACCATCCCTACTTTTATGTTCATAGCAGCATTATTCACAATAGCCAGAATCTGGAAGCAACCCGAGTGCCCGAAAATAGATGACTGGATAAAAAAGCTTTGGTACATCTACACAATGGAATACTATGCAGCTGTTAGGAAAAATGAAGTTATAAAATTTGCCTACAAATGGATGGACATGGAGAAGATTATGTTGAGCGAAATTAGCCAGAAGGAGAGAGACAGTTACAGAATGACTGCATTTATCTGCATAACATAAATATATAGGTACATATTATGATACCAATATCCAAGGTCAAGTGAAACATACATCAGGGAGGTTCTGTCAAAGGTGGAAATTATCACAAACGTGTGGGAGTCAGGAGGCTAGGTAAGACAGAAAATGGAATAGTGTGCTAACAATTGTGAGGGGTACTAATGCCAACCTAGAACTGAGCATTAAATAGAGGCAAAAGGATACACATGACAACCCTTTAATGTATGTTTTGTAATCCATAGTCTGGAGAGGAAGGAAAAGAGAAAGATAGAGAAATGGAAAGAAATAAAGAACCTGCCATGGAGGAGGGCTGGGGGGGGGGAGGGAACCGGGGACGTTGGTGGTGGGGAGACGGGCACTGGTGGCGGGATGGGTGCTGCTACACTGTACGACCAAAACCCAAATATGAACTTTTTAATTGTATATCTTTGTAATTGTAAAAATAAAAAAATTAATTTAAAAAAAAAAAAAAAAAGCAGACAATTGAGGAGAGAGGACTCCTGTCCGACCCTCCCCAAGGACACTGCACCTTGGGCCCGCAGGCAGCTGTGAGCAGATGCACCTGTGACCATGACTGAGCAGGACGTGCACTAGACGTGAGGGTGATTATTTTGCAATAGATGCAAATATTGAATCATGATGAGCGACACCTGAGATTGATATGATGTTATCAGTCAATTGTCAGTCAAAAACTGCTACTGGAATCTGGCCTGGCCCGGCTCCATGGGTACTCTAGAAACTCTGAGTTTCTCATCCAAAACCACTCTATTTTTATTTTATTTTTATTTTATTTACGTATTTATTTTTGGTTTGGGAGGGGTCACATCCAGCAGCGCCCAGCTTACTCCTGGCTGTGCCTTCAGGAATCTCTCCTGGTGGTGTCAGGGATGGAGCCCAGATCGGCAGCGCGAAGAAGTTCCCCCACCCACCGGACTATCTCTCGGCCCCTAGTGTATTGCTTTATCTCCGGATCCTTTCTTATTGTGTGTGTTATGGAATCATGGAGCGATACACAGATACGCAGTCATACAATGTTCCACCACCCGTCCCTTCACCCGTGCACATTTCCCATGACCAAAGTCCCCAGTTTTCCTCCCAGCAAACCCCCCGCTTCCCCTTATGACACTTTCCCCTCTGTCTATCTGTCTGTCTGTCTGTCTGTCTGTCTCTCTCTCGCTGTCTCTCTCGCTGTCTCTCTCCCCTCCCCACTCATCTGACAAAGAACAACCCCTGTCCTTTGCCATTTTCCAGGTCAAGGTTTCTTGAACTTCCATCTCTTCCTTTCCGATCTCTCCTCGTTGGTCTGGGCAGCACCGGAGCAGGAGCCCCAGGTGGGAGAAGCTCTAGATGAAGAGGAGCCGGTGGCGCCCTGACCCTGAGGCAGCCTCACTGCTGCTGGGTTGGAGCCCGCGGAGCTTCCCGGCCCCTCGCTGCGGGCTCTGGTGAATGCAGGGGCGGGAACTGTTTCGGCCCGGCCTTTGCCCCTCTCCGCCTCTCAGTGCTCCGGTATACTTATTCCTAAGATAGCTTTGCTCCTCATCACCCTTTGTGCAGACGGGGAGTCCCCGGTCCCAGGGACAAGACATGTGAACCCCGGTCTGTCCTTTGGAGTGACTTGAACAAAGCGCCAGGCCGGCAGGTGCCCTGTGAGCTGCAGAGCTGCGCTCGGGGGCTGCCTGGCACAGGGCCATGGCGCACATGGCAGAGCCCCTGTTTCGCCCCGCAGCGTCCCAGAGGCCGGGGGCCACGCCGGTTGGTGAGGGTGTCTGTGACTCACTGCCTGTGCACTCTTTACCTGCCCGAAGGGGTGTGGGCTGTGTGGGCATGTTTTATGAGGTGCTTTCCTATTCCTATTCAAGGGCCCCCCAAAAAACCCCACCTTGGGGCCGGAGGCGATAGCCCAGCGGGTGGGGCATTTGCCTTGTACGCCGAGGCTGTGCCAGCCTGGATTCGATCCGGCATCCCCCATATGGTCCCCCGAGCACACGCCAGGAGTAATTCCTGAGTGCAGAGCCAGGAGTAACCTCTGAGCATCGCCGGGTGTGACCCAAAAGGGGTAAAAAAAAAAAAACACTTTATCCCACCACAGTTGCTGGTTGGGATTTGGCAGCTGAACCTGAGGGCAGGTGCTGAGACTTTATCATCAGGATATTTTTTTTTCTTTTTTGGGTCACACCCGGCAATGCTCAGGGTTACTCCTGGCGGTGCTCAGGGACCATATGGGATGCCGGGGGATCGAACCCAGGCCAGCACAGGCCAGCTGCGTGCAAGGCAAACGCCTTACTCACTGAGCTATCGCTCTGGCCCCTCATCGGATATTTAAGATTCAGGACTTTCTTTGCTGTCTCGGGCCTTCCTTATTCCAAGACGAGGCCTGGCAACCTCATGCTAACCTGTGCTTGCAAAGGCTGCATGCTTCACTGCAAGCAGCCAGCACTGCAGACCCCTCGGCTATGGACCCCACCCTCCCCTCTCCCCCCCATGGAGAAGTGTCGGGGTGACTGTGGGCATGTTGGAGGCCCAGCTTAGGAGAGCTGAGTATCCTTGCTCTGAGTAAAGTTGCATCGACAGAGAAATAAATGTGTGTGGTTTGGAACCACACACGAGGGTCGATAACCGCCACCTCCAGCACCCTTAGGGCTGCCTCCAGCCCACTCAACTCCCTGGGGTCCCCATTCTCAGCCCCCAGCCAAATGCGGAGCAGGACACGAAGGAGCCCGGTGTCGGCCAGCACAGAAAGGACAGAAGTGACAAAGCTATGGGGCCAGAGCGATAGCCCAGCGGTAGGGGCGTTTGCCTTTGCACGCGGCCGGCCTCTGCCGGCCTGGGTTCGATCCCCGGCATCCCATATGGTCCCTCGAGCACCGCCAGGAGTAATTCCTGAGTGCAGAGCCAGGAGTATCCCCTGAGCATTGCCGGTGTGACCCAAAAAAGGCAAAAAAAAAAAAAAAAAAAAAGAAGAAGTGACGGAGCTGGAGGCGCCTGTTGAAATTGCTCCTCCCTGAGCCTCCCTGCCAGAGGCAGACCGAGCCAGTTGCCTCCGGGGGCCTCTGACAGGTGGGCTGGGCCACACCACCTGCACACCACGAAACACACCCCTTTTTTATTTTTGGGTCACACCTGGCAATGCTCAGGGGTTACTCCTGGCTCTTCGCTCAGGAATTACTCCTGGCAGTGCTCAGGGGACCATATGGGATGCTGGGGCTCGAACCTGGGTCGGCTATGTGCAAGGCAAAAGCCCCTACCCGCTGTGCTATCACTCAGGCCCCTGAAACACACCCCTTAAGAGTGTTTGTTTGGGAGACCCAGGCCTGCATTCAGAACTGTCATGGACAGTGTCGGCTTCCTAAAACGTGGCAAGTACTAGTGGGTACTGGCAGGTGAAAGTTCTGAATACAGGACGTCACTGAGGTCTCTGAAGTACTGACACTAGTACTTCATACCAGTACCTCGGACTCACCCCTTCTCACACCAGCGCCAAGTACTGTGCTAGTGTCTAATACTCATATCCTTAATACTAGTGGTGCTAGTACTAGGGACTAGTGCTGTACCCATATATAACACTTTTGCTTACTCTCAGGAGTACCGAGCCTGTACTAGTATTTAATACTTAAAGCTACTCCTATAATCAAGCACTGGAGTAGTGCTAGTGCAAGCCACATTGGAGAAAAGACAGAATCATCTTTAATTCTATATTTATTTATTTTGGCTTTTTGGGGTCACACCCGGCAATGCTCAGAGGTTACTCCTGGCTCTGCACTCAGGAATTACTCCTGATGGTGCTCAGTGGGGAACCATATGGGATGCCGGGATTGAACCCAGGTTGGCCATGTGCAAGGCAAATGCCCTTCCCGTTGGACTATCGCTCTCGGAATCACCTTTTAGCTTCATGTAACCAACAAGGCAGAATTGTCCCGTGACGAAAGGGCCATGGAAGGGCTGGCGGAGGCTGGACAATCCGCCAGTTACTGAAGAGCATCCTTGTACCTCCCGGGCCCCAGGAGAAGAGGATGCTCAGGTTGTTTGTTAGCCTCCCTAAGGCGGCAGCCTTGAGTGACGCCTTTTCTCATTGTCTCCATGTGCCATCTCTGTGCCTAATTCTTCCTTCTGCCTTCTGAGGGGTCCCAAACGCTGCAAACTTTGGTGCCATTTCCAAGCTGTGTGTCACAGAACCACAGGGACAGGTAGTGCCTTAAGTGAATGCCGCCATGAACAACCCAGATTGTTATTATTAGTGTTGGGGTCACTTCCAGCAGAGCTCAGAGATCGCTCCTAGCAGGCTCAGGGAGCCATATGGGGTGCCAGGGATGGAACTCCGTTGGCTGCATGCAAGGCAAGCGCCTTACATGATAGTATCTCTCCAGACCCAGGATTTAGTCTTTAACCCCTCTTATAGAAAACACATTGGCACTGGTGCCAGGTTGCGGTGGGGTGGCAGGGACGGAGTTGGGGCGGAGATGGTCCCTGGTGGAGAGAAGCCGGGGGAGGGTTGGGGAGAGGCAGACGGGGCTGGGCCCCAGGCAACCGGGTGGCTACGGGCATGGAGGATGGACGGGATGCCAGGGATGAGCCTCTACCTGGTGGCGCCACACTTCCAAGTTGGGCCGGCCCCGTGCCAGCTGCCACAGCCGGCAGTAGGGGCACGTGGACGCGTGCAGCTCTGCATGTGGTGGCCCCAACTCTCTGGCCGCAGGGACAAGGGCGGACAGGTGGCCCGGGGTGTGATCCTCTTCACCCGCCTCCTGAGCGGCTGGCCCGCTGCCTCAACCTGCAGCTCTGGATTTGGGTGGTGCACGTGGCCGCCAGCACTCACTTGCGCCAGCTTGTCGGGCTCGTCCAGGGCCAAGACACGGCAGCAAAGCAGCCAGCAGGAATCCTGAGGCTGCACCGCGCCCCAGGAGCTCCGTATCAGCCCCTCTGTGCCGCTGACCACCCTAAGTGTGGTCCCTCCCTGTGGGGTGAGGACCGGCCCAGGTTCCCAAAGGGCTGAACCTCCAATCCCTCCTACCTTCTCCCCTGCAAGTCCCTGGGGCTCCCTCCTTGGAGATTTCTGCTCAGCTTGACAGGGAAGGAGAGATGGCGGGTACCCACCTGAGTGTGCCCTGGAGATGCTCACCCCCCCCACACACACCTGCAGGGTCTGAGTCCCTGGTGACAAGAACGTCCACTCTGCATTGGCAGGATGGTGCCAGGACAACAACCACTGTTCACGATCCCCCGGTGGGCTCCGCTCTGTTCCCCGCCCCTTCCCACTGAAACCCCTGGGAGAGAGGGGCTGGACCATCCTCCAGTCCTGTGTCTGGCACCCCCATGCCCAGAACAATGGCTGCCGAGGCGGGCTCCCTCCATGTCTGAGTCTGACAGGGTGCCCAGGCTCCAGCTGCAACCCCACGGGCTAGTGGCCGGAAGCCCGCCTCATGCTCACGGGTGCGGGAGGCAGCTGGTTTGTGTCCTCGTCACGGATGGCAGCCCCAGAGTGCCATGGCGGCAAATGTCCGGGGCAGCTTCCTGTCTGGTCTGCCCGGCCATCCGGGTGTGGGGGGCAATACCCCTAGCATGCTCTGGGCACAGTGCTCAGAGCAAACTGTGTGAAGCTGGGCACCCCTCGGGTGGCCGGACCCTCCCCTCCAGCAGCCCTGGGGGTGATCCCAGGAGAGGTGTGGGGGGTGGGAAGGAACACCCCACGTGCCCAGTCCCACGAGACTCATGAGTCAGAAAAAGTCCACAGACGGGGGCAGGGAGGCATCCAGGGGTGGCAGCACTTGCCTTGCACGTGTCCAACCAGGTCCACCCCTGGCACCGCAGAGGGGTCCCCCTGTGCACAGAGCAGGAGGGAGCCCTGAGCGTTGCTGGGCATGCGCCCCCCCCCCCCCAGTGCATTGAGAAGGACCCTGTTCCCTCCGTCTCTCACAGGCACCCCCTAATCGATTCTCCTCCCCTTCAGGGCTCGCCTCCCTCCCCCCACTCCAGCCCCCATTCCCTTCCCGGCTGCCTCCTACAGTTGCCCCTACTGTGCACTGCACAGAGCAAGGGGCGCCCGTCACGTGGACGCGGGGCCACCGGTCACATGGACAGGGTGCATGCTGCACCTTGGCTCCTGTGGCATGTGGCCGGGGAGGGAGCCAGAGGCTGAGGTCCACATTCCAGCGGCAGGAGTGGGTGCTTGAGCAGGAAGACAGCCAGCAGGGGCCGAGGCCGCTTCTGGTGCTCCGCCACTGCCCCTCAGAGCTTCAGTCTTCTCCAAGCAGACTTGCCTTAGAGACACTCGTAGAAGAGAGGTGTACAGTGGCTCCTCAGGCATAAACAAATAGGTCATTTAGGGCCGGAGCGGAAGTACAGTGCTTGCCTTGCATGCAGTCGACCCAGGTCTGATCCCTGGCACCCCGTACAGTCCCCTGAGCTAGCCAGGCGTGATCCCTGAGCCAGGAGTAACCACTCAACGTTGCCAGGTGTGAACCCCCAAAAAGTAAAGTCATTCTCAAATATTCATTCATTCATTCATTCATTCATTTAGATTATTTATTTAGTTAGTTGGTATTTGGGTCTCCCCAGTGGTGCTCGGGGCTTACTCCTGGTTCTGCCCTCACAGATCTCTCCTGCTGGGGCTCAGGGGACCACTTGGGGTGCAGAAGACTCAACTCCAGTGGATCACGTGCGAGACAAACACCTTTCACCTGCTTGTACTGTATCAGGTCCCAAATTTTTATGTATTTTTGAAGAGGATCCAGGTCACATGTTACAGGATCTGGCAGGGGTGGGAGGGGGCTGCACCCAAGAGCAGGGAGACATGTAGGCTCCCGATCCCGTGGGCCGGCCCCTCATGTCGCCCCTGAGATCATGCTGTCTGGAGGCGCCCCGTTCCCCGTGGCCCGGCCCCTCATCTTGCCCCTGAGATCATGCTGTCTGAGCGAACCCCACAGCCCGCAGAGCACAGCTCAGAGCACCTCTGGGGCGCCCCACTTGAGCTGAGCATGCCCCGACTTCCCTCCCACATCCACGTTCCACGGATCTGCAGGCTCACGACCATGTGGGCTTCCGTTTCCTTCCCCTCAGGGCACTGCCATCGAGGAGAGAGAGAGGGGTCCGGGTTTGGCTCCCAGGGCACCACATGGTCCCCAGGGCACCTCCAGGAGCAAGCCCTGAGCACAGTAAGGAGTGAAAATCCTGAGTACCGCGGGTGTGACCCAAACCAAAGACAAATCGCCCTGTTTGAAGCTGCACAGAAGCCACAGATCAGAGAGATTGCAAGCGGGAGGGACGGGTCTCTCTCGTGGCCGACTGGCTTGGATCTGCAGCCCTCTGTATGGTCCCCGAGCACAGCCAGGAGTGAGTTCTGCTAGGTGTGACCCAACAGCCAGAAGGAACGTATCCTAAGGTACGGAGGAGACCCACGGTCCCCTCCAGTGCCAGAGCTGCTCCTAGAATGGTCCTGATTACTTCATGGTCAGCTTCATTGCGGCGGTCGTCAGCAGACTGGTGCTTCACACCTCTCTCTGCGGCTGTGTCGTCTCCTCCTTGTCCAGCTGGTGGGCACTTCTGGGAACCCGGGTGTGGCGTGCCTTGTTTTGCAGGTAAGTGTGCCAGAAGGGACGTGTGCCTGTGCCAAGCCTGGCATGCCCCTGAGAACTCTCGCTGCCCTGTGTGAATAGGTCTGGACTCGCCTGGCAGGGGGCGTGACACCAGAAACGGGAAGAGTCCCCACAGTGGCCGAGCAACCAGCCAGGTCAGCCAGGGGGCTCTGGACCAGCCCCAGAGACCACCAAATCACGTGGACTCCTGAGAAGAACAGCCGTTATTGGAAACTCTGGATTTAGGAACTCTGTTTTGCAGCTGTGTGGTGGTCACTAAAATAATGTATCTCTGGGCTGTTTCTCTAAAGGACAGCTGGGGGCAGAGTCCTGCTGGGCAGCTACGAGTGTCCCCTGTGTGCAGGGCAAGATGCTTTTTTTTTTCTTGGCTTTCATTTGTGTTGGTGGGGGAATCACACCGCGCATGCTCAGGGGTTGCTCCTGGCTCTGCACTCAGGGATTACCCGAGTGGTGCTCGGGACCATATGGGATGTGGGATTGTGCCTGGCTCTGCCGTGTGCAAGGCAAACGTCCTCCCGCTCAGTGTCTTCCTGAGGCCCATTGGTTTATTTCTTGGTTTCCCTGTTTGTGTCTGCCAAGTAGGACAACTAGCCCTGTTGTGGGACTTTTTGCACTGTAATTGTGGACAGTTGAGACGTGCCTAGACAGGGGGCCAGAGTGACAGAACAATGGTCCTGTCCGACATGTGTTCAGAGCAGAGTTCAAGTGAGATTAAGAGAAGAGGGCCCCGAGAGGAGTCAGGAGCTTAGGCGCTGCCTCGCACACGGCCAACTCCAGTTCCTTCCTGGAGCCTCAGTGTTCGCCAGCCCTGCCAAGAGTCACACCTGAACACAAAGCCAGGAGTAAGTCCTGAGCAGGGCTGGATGTGGGCCAAAAAACAAAAAAGAGAGCAGGGGTGTAGGGCAAGGCAGGCTGGCTCGGGAGGGCTCTGGATGGGACATAGGAACAGGCCGGAAGCCAGAAGCAGCCATCACAAGAGAGGAGACCGGCCAGGGCAAAGGGCTCAGCCCAGACAGAGGCCAGGAGCAGGGCAGAGGACGTAGAAAGGTGGGGGGGCCACAGCCAGGATTGGGGTCCGGGGACCCCAGAACAGAGGGATCCCCTGTTATCCACACTGCTGTACCGCCTGTACCCCGACTTCTCCATTCTCCCGCCCACCACCATTGTCAGGGACTGTACACTGGACCCTCTGTCCTCGGGCCGTGCTATTCCCTTCCCCTAGAACCTTCCCCTCCAGCGTCCCCACGGTGCAGACCCAACCCCGGCTGGTGCCCAGGCCCTTCCCAGCCGGGGTCCGACCCAGTGACCAGGCCATGAACCTCTTTTCCTCTCTGCACGCCCCTTGGAGCCCAGACTTTTCCCAGAGAACAGATGGCGCGCCCTGCTTCTGGCCAGGCCTCTGGCACCCTGAGGCAGTTTGCTGAGCCCCAGAGAAGGCCTCAGCACACGCCCTGCAACGGTTTCCCAAGCGCACCTGAGGCTCCTGTCCAAGCCCCCAAGGAGCCCAGATCACTCTGCCAATGCTGCCTCCTCCCCCACGGCCCTGCGGAGCCCTGGGGATGGGAGCGTGGTGGGGGCCCAGGAGTTTGGGGGCGAGGAGGGAGAAGCACGTAGGTTTTGTTTGCTTTCGCCTTCTTTTGTCGGGTGGAGTTGGGGTCACTCTTGGCACCGTCGGGGGCTTACTCCAGGCTCGGGCTCAGGGAGCTCCTGGTAGCTCATCCTCTGGGGTGCCGGGAACTGAACCACGCTGACTGTGCCGGAGAGTGCCCCGATGCGGGTCTGTCGCTCAGCCTGCGACACGCACATGGATGTCTGGACTCAGCTTGGCCCAGGGCCCCAGCTCCACTCTGCGCCCCTCCCCTCACCGTGGCGGCTTCCCAGCAATCAGCAGAAGCCGTCAAGGCCTCACTTCACAGCGCTGTGCTGCGGCCCATGCTCACAGCCCGTCCCTACGCCCAGACATTATGTGGCGCACACCCACATGATGGAATCAGAAGGCCGGGAAGGCGTGATGTGCTCAGCTTTGGCAAGGCCCAGCCAGACATCCAGAGAGGCTGGAGGGTCCTCTCAAGCCTCGGGCAATGCGGTAGCACTGTGCCAGTTTCACAGCTGAGAAGATCGAGGCCCAGCCTGGGAGAACGCTGGCCGGTGGGACCGGAATGGAGCTTCCGTTCTGTAGTCCTGCCTGGAGTCCAGACGCCCGCGGGTGGGGAGCGCTTTCTCTCGGCTGTGGCCCTTTCTCGTTTCTGAGAAGGTGGATGCAGCTTTGGGTAGAGCAGCTGGGCTGGGGAGAACAGAACGTGCTGTGCCCCGCAGGAAGCGCCAGGCCAGGCTGCTCCCGGATCGGCCACGGCTAGCACCGGGCCCCTGTGTGGTGGGGTTGCTGGGAGACACGGCCAGGCAGCCGGGCTCTGTGGCTGTCGCCTGTTTACTGCAGAGCCGGGGTGTAAGTCTAGCCACTGTTTACAAATGGAAAGTGGCTGGAGTCCCGGGAGGGAAAATAACTGCCCGTTGGTGCCTGACCATCAGCTCTGCTCTACCCAGGCTAGGGGCCTGCTCCGCTGAGTGAGAGGGATGTTGGCTTCAGGTTGGGCTTGTTCTAGGTACCAGGAGCTAGGCTCTGGGCTCCTGCGAGGCTTAGCCTGTCCGACCCCTGACGCTACAATCATTGACTTGTGCCTGGGACGCCATGTGAATACCAAGTTACACCCCCACCAGCGAGGGGGGGGTTTCCGCAGCCCCAAAAGCCTTATCCAGTGCCTCCTTCTATCCTGGTCCTTCAAGGGACTTGGGGGGAGGGGGAGCGGGATCTTGACCTGCTGAGCCGGTGCCACAGCTAAAGATGGCAATGGTGAGGCTCCTGGTCTGTAGGGGAGGATGGGGTACAGTTACAGCTTGCCCTGGCTCTCCCACCCTCAGCCCAGAGCAGAAACTGAGACCCACAGAGCCTCATGTATAGCAAAGCACAGACTTCTTAGGAGCTCTGGACAGGCGCCATTCCCAGCCAGGAGGTGGTGGGAAGTGAGGTCCACCTTGCGTCCCTGCAGGAAGGAGCCGAGAGGAAGAAGGCTCACTCCAGAGTGGGGCCCCAGCGGCTGTGACCAAGGAATTCTTCCAAGCCTGGTCTGCAAGGGTCTCTGGAGGGGAGAGTCAACTCTCCACCAGAAGGGCGGGCAATGGGGGCCATGCCCAGCCGCCCACAGGGAACATGGGGGTGGGGACCCCAGTCGGGGAGAGGCTTACAGTCATGATTTTTCTGTAAGTGACCCAGAAAAGGGCCTGGATGGAGCAGAGAGGTCCAGGGAGGCAAGGGACACCCTGGGGACACATGGGTGACAGGAGGGTCCCCAGGGGCAGCTGAAAGAGGGGACAGGTCTTGGGGCTGGACTGGGAGGCTGGCGACAGCAGAAAGGAGGCAGGTGGGACCTGCCCCGCCCTGAGAATTGCTGACTCCGCAGCACCCTGCACCAAAACCTAATGGTCATCTCTAAAGCACCCACTTGTCTGCTTTTAAGCTGGGAGTTTGCATGGGAAAGTCCCGATGAGCGCTGCGAGTTGAGGAGTTTCCTGTGCTAGAGTAGGATGGAAGCAGAGGCGAGAGTGAGGGGGTTGGGGCTGGAGCGATAGCACAGTGGGGAGGGCATTTGCCTTGCATGCAGCTGACCTGGGTTTGATCCCTAGCTATGGTACCCGAGCAATGCCAGGAGTAATCCCTGGGTGCAGAGCCAGGAGTAACTGCTGAGCATAGTAGGGTGTGACCCAAAAATCAAAACAAACAAACAAACAAATGAATGAATAAATAAATGAATAAAGTTCTTAAAAAATAAATAAAATATTGAGTAGAAGGCCAGTACGTTTAATAAGTTCAATAACTTAAAGCAATAATACAGATGGTCCAATTTGCCTGCAACAACCCAGTAAAAGGTCATGACTTTATCAATACCATTGCAATATACATGCTGTAATAAGCAAGATAATTAGTGCCTGCTGAGGGAGCAGGCTTGGGGATGGGGGGGTGTGATAAGAGGGTCTTTGGTGGCAGGAAGAGCACGTTGGTGGTGGGACTGGTGTTAGAATATTGAGTCCTTGAAACATCTGTACTGTGAACGACTTTGTAAATCACGGTGTTTAAATAAAGTTAAAAGAAAAGTTCAGGGGTTCTTGGCAGAGACAAGGAACTGCTGGCAGAAAGGGGACCCACGGGGCCGGAGCAACAGCACAGCGGGAGGGGCTGCCTTGCACACAGCTGATCCAGGTTCCATCCCCACATCCCATATGGTCCCCAGCACTGCCAGGAGTAATTCCGGAGTGTATAGCCAGGAGTGTACAGTCAGTGTATGTACACCCTGAGCATCACTGAGCGCAACCAAAAGGAAAAAATAAAGAAAGGCGACACATAGCTCCGGGCTCAGGTCAGGTGTGAGTGTCCAGGGGTCTCTTTGCACAGGGGGGTGTCTGGGATACTCTGAAGTGGACCCCACCTCTTCCCTGCTGATGGTGGCGTACTAGGAACAGGGCGTTGTCTATCTGACAAAATGATGGGGACGGGAGGTGGGACAGGAAGTGTGAGGGGCAGGAAGTAGTGGAACAGGAAGTGGGACAGGAAGTGGTAGGGGCAGTAGGGGACAGGAAGTAGTGGGGACAGGAAGTAGGACAGGAAGTGGTAGGGGCAGGAGGTGGGATAGGAAGTAGTGGGGACAGGAAGTAGGACAGGAAGTGGTGGGGAAAGGAGGTGGGACAGGAAAGGTTTCTGCAGCCCCTCTGCTGTTAGGGCCTGTTAGACATCTCTGTCTCCTGGGCACGGCTCTGTAGCAAAGGTCTGGTTTCCCCACACAGATGGTGACTGACCACAGTGAATCTGGACACTGGGGGGCTCAGATTCTCAGGGACCCCCTCCTTCCTTATCCCCTACTGGGTCCCTGCCATCCTCAGGGAGAAGCAGGGGTGAGTGTGGCACAGTGCAGCCAGATTGGCCTCTCGGTGTCTCACTGGTTAGGAGACACGCAAGTCAGCCCAGCCAGACTGGAGCCCGGTGGCTGGAAGCGACCCCACTGAGCAGGATTTGGCTGTGGTGCACAGGGAAATAAAGAGTCAGGGGGGGGGGGCCGGGAGCGATAGCCCAGCGGGTAGGGTGTTTGCCTTGCCGCGGCGGGCCCATGCTGGCCAGGGTTCGATCCCGTCATCCCTATGGTCCCTCCGAGCACCGCCAGGAGTGATTCCTGAGTGCAGAGCCAGGAGAAACCCCTGAGCATTGCCGGGTGGTGGCCCAAAAAGCAAAAAATAAATAAATAAATAAATAAATAAATAAATAAATAAATAAATAAATAAATAAATGAATAAATAAATAAATGAATGAATGGATGAATAAATAAATAAATAAATAAATAAATAAATAAAGAGTCAGGGGGACACCAGATTCCCACATGCATCTGGGGCATCGTGGGCAGAGAGGTCCATCATCGGGCAGGGGCATGGCCAGAGTGGACCCAGGCCTGGAAAGGAGATGCCCCTCTGGGACCCCACACGTAGGCTGAGGCGGGAGTACACAGGAGAAAGGACTGGGGAAGAACTGGGGAAGGGAGAACAGTGGCTGGGATGTTTGCCTTGCACACGGCCAACCCGGGTTCCATCCCCAGCACCCCATATAGTCCCTACCAGGAGGGATCCCTGAGCACAGAGCCAGGAGCACTTCCAGGTGTCGCCCCAAACCCCAATTAAGAAAAAGAGCCTCGGAACCCCAACAAGTTGGGGAGCAGAGGAAGAACCAGAGTGGAAAGGCGCCACCTCGCAGCTCAGCAGACTGGCCCGGAAGGGCTGCAGGCCGCAGAGGACAGGAGCCGAGGAGGTGGGGAAGAGGTGCCCCCAGACCCTGTGGTCACGAGGCTCAGACCACACATCCCCTCCACAGGTTCCCAGGCCTTCGCCTCCTCCACAGATATAAGCTTCCCTTCCCATGGTTTTTAATGAGGAAAACAAGTAATGATTGATAACTTTCCAAGGGATTAAGTAACTAAAAACCATCACTGACTTGATTCAGAGTTGATCACTTTCACGCATCCCTTTCCAAGACTAACAACAATAAGCAAACCAAACAAAATGCCAAAGCAAGGTCTGTCAGACACCGAGGCAGGAGAGGTTCCAGAAGAATTAAAAAATATTTGTGCAAGGTGTTAACAAGCAAATCAGCCCGCCCCTGGCACTCTTTGGCCTCCAACTAAGCCTGTCTTCCCGGGGTGCAGGAGCTCCTGTAGGTAGATTCCCGTGGGGTGCCCGATCCTGCCCAGCCAGGCCCCCTGGGCTTCCTGCCCCCACAGCCCCCAGCGCAGCCCTTCCAGTCCCAGACCCGCATTTGGAGGCAATGGGCGATGGGATGGGCAAGTCTTAGCGAGGTTCAGCCTTTCCCAGTCCCCCGCCCCTCTGCCCTTCCCTCGGACTCAGCCCTTCCTACCTGACCGGGCCGGGGCTCCTCCCTCTGAGCCGTGGCAGCTGCTGCTCCCTCGGTCTCTCCTGGTATGAGCTGGGCGGGGGACCCCCACTTCTGAGCCTTGGCCACCGAAACTCCCTCAGGACATGTCCAGTCTCTTGCCAGTTCTCACCATCTCCTGACCAACAGGAGCATGGGCACTGCCTGCACTTACAGCTGTGGTCCCGGCACCTCCTGGCCCAAACATCAGGCTCTGTAGTCCCCAGATAAGACAGAGATGCCGGCCTTGAATGCCTCCTCCAGGAAGCCAGTCCTGATTCCCAGAGAAACAATCGCCTTTATCCAGAACTTTCACGGCCAGTGTCCCTCTCCTGAGTGCCCTGCAGTGGACTCTCCTCTGCTGAGCAGATAAATCTCTGCTAAGAGCGTTTGCGGGCACAGTGTTACGGGTCCTGCCAGGTTGCCCTCCAAGAGAGACTCTGCACCTGAACCCTGACACTAGCCCACTTTGACATTTATTTCTGCACCTCCCCTTCCCTTCCACTCTGGTTGCCACGACGGGGCTGCACGCACACACACACACACACACACACACACACACACACACACACACACACATTCAGTCATGGTGCCAGCAGAGGTCAGGCATTAGGTGGGGATGTCCACCAGGGTTTTCTCCCTTTGCCTAGTGCTGGCTAGAGGGAGCCCCCTCCTGGTCACGGCACGGCACACCTTTTGGTGGTGGTGCTGGCTAGAGATGGCACCTCCCCCTCCCCCATTTTTTTTATTTGCTAGCACTCCCTGACAGAACCCGCTTGTGGTGCTGGGATCACGCAGTAGAGCTGTCCGGCTGGTGCCCACTTGGGATCTGGCCTCATACCGCCCCTCATTAGTCCTCTGGCCCTAAGTGACTCCTGCTAATGGAAGAATGGCCGCACCCCAGCAGGCCGGAGCGCCACAGCTAAAGGCCCGGTGCTGTTTCCTTTGCAGAGGCATCACTTAGCTCCCGTTCAAGTTGCCCCAGTAGCGTTTCTCCACATCCAGATCAAGTCAATGAGAAACGCATTTCTCTCACCAAAGCTTACCAGTTCTGGGGCCGGAGCAATCATAGAACAGCCAAGTAGAGCATTTGCCTTGCTCAAAGCCAGCCTGGGTTCAATCCCCATCATCCCATGGGGTCCTAGAGCCCTGCCAGGAGTGATCCCTGAGTACAGAGCCAGGAGTAAGCACTGCTGGGTGTGGCTCAAAAACAGACCAATAGCCACAAGCCAATGCCAGGTCCCGGAATCAGTGATGTGATTGGGAAGGTAGAGTGTGAGTGTCGCTTGTGTGAGGCCCTGGGCTGGGTCCCTGCACCACACACACCCGAGACGTTCCCGTGTCCCTCCCTCCGGCAGTAACTCCCAGAGGGTGCCACGAGTCTCTCCCTCAAACCTCACAGCCTCTGGTGGGAATGTGCTCTTGTTTCTTGGATGGCTCAAAGGACTTCAGGTGGGCTCCACTTCCCTTCGGTCTTGGTGTCCACGCCCCTGGAACATACTGGCTAGGTGCAAAGATTACTCAGGGCTGGGTGGGCTGGACCCTAAGGTACCCAGGAAGAGCTGTGGGATGTGGGTCAGGGGCTGCCCTGAGGGTTTTCATGTGTGTGTGTCCATGTGCAAGAGGGAACGGTGGGAGCTGGCTCTGCAGGAGCCACCTGCCCCGAGACCCTGCGCTCACGCCAGTTGGTGGCCCGTGGCTGGTCCCCTGACACGGAGGAACTAAGACCCTCTGGCAACCTGTTTCCCATGCTAAGCACCAGCTCAACTCCCTCTAAAAGGTAGAGCAATGTTCAGGAATTCAGAAGCTTACAAGCAGATGGACAACGCCATCTTTCAGACTTATGAACTGTATTTCATGGCATAGAAAGTTGTGTTTTCTGGGTCGGGACGATGGTACAGCATCGGGTGCTTGCCTCACATGCAGCTGAGCTGAGTTCGATCCCGGCATCCCATATGGTACCCTTGAGCACCACTAGGAGTGACTCCTGAGCATCACTGGACCCCAAAACAAAATACAACAGCAAAAGGAAGTTTGTATTTTCTGATTTGTTGTTTTAACCTTGCTGACTCAAAGATAGACTTTGAAAACAAAACCTATGGACTTTGTGCCTAGTCTTTTCAGCCCAAGAAAAGTTTTGCTTTATTTTGTTTTGTTTTATTTGGGGCTAGTCTTAACACTGCTTCAGGACTACTCCTGACTCTGTGTTTGGGGGTTGCTCCTAGCAATGCTCAGGGAATACCTGAGGCTGGGGCTGGAACCTGCGTCTCCCACACACAAAGCAAGCAGTCAGTCCACGGAGTGTCTCTCAGACACCTCATTTTAAAAGGGTATTTGGTTTTGGGGCCAAAGCGATGGCACAATGAGTAAGACGTTGCTTTACGTGCACAGCCAATCCAGGTTCAATCCCCAGCATCCCATATGATCCCGTGAGCCCACCAGGAGTGATCCCTGAGCTCAGAGCCAGGAGTAACTCCTGAACATTGTCAAGTATAGCCCCAAACAAGCAAAAAACATTTTTTTGTTCTGGGACACACCCAGCAGTGCTCAGGGATCACTCTTGGCAGGGCTCAGGGGACTATTTAAGGTTCTGGGAAATCAAACCAGTTCTGTCGTGTGTTGGGCAAATGCCCTACATGCTGCACTATCTCTCCAGACACCCACCCCAGCCCCGGGAAGCTTTTGACTGATCTGTTTATTGTATGATGCATTGCGAGACCACTGAAGTCAGGCTATGCCGGCTCTGACCCTGAACTGGCCAGTGACCTTGAGAAATTTCCGTATCTTCAGCTGGTAACACTGGTCCCACAGACCAGTCAGTCCACTGGTCTGTGGAAGGGCAGGTGGTCTTAGGTCAGGATCAAGCTAATTGCTGCCCCCAAGCCGGCTCCTAGCTGCCCACTGGTGCATGGGGTCCTCTTTCTCCACAAAAAGAGAGGCAAGGGGCGGAGCGATAGCCCAGCGGTAGGGCGTTTGCCTTGCGCAGCCGGCCATGCTGGCCAGGGTTCGATACCCGGCATCCCATATGGTCCCCCGGCACCGCCAGGGTAATTCCTGAGTGTAGAGCCAGGAGAAACCCCTGAGCATTGCCGGTGTGACCCAAAAAGCAAAAAAATAAATAAATAAATAAAAAGAGGCAAAGTCAGCTCTGCAGGCCAAACCTTGTCACCCCGGAGGTGCCAGCGTGCCCTGTTGAGCCTCTGAAGGGCTCCGAGGGACTGTGTTTATCTGGACAAACTCGTACGTGCACGGGCTCCTTTGATTGAGGCGTCTGGGTGGAGACGGGGGCTTGGTGTGGCCCTGAGATTACAGACGAAAGAGCTTTTCTTCCCCTGGCTGGGCACCAGGGGATCAAGGTTCCTCCTGCGACTGGCAGGGGGCAGGAAGTGGGTGGTTGAGGCCCGCAGGAATCCGGCCCTGCCAGGCTGAAAGCCATTGTTACAGGTTAATGGGCTCTTTCATGGCAGCTCCCTCCCGTGGGTCTCCCCTGCAGCCAATGTCTCACCCAGACTCTGATAAACAACTCAGCGGTGCCAACATGGGCCCTGGGACACACCCCTGCCAGCCAGAGTCCGCCCGCCCCAGAACCTTCTGGAACCTTCCATGCCTTTTCATCATCCACTCTCCATTTGGCACTGCCCAGCGCCCACAATTCAGGCCACGCCCTTGAGTCCCTGGGGTGACCTGGGCCCACTGGGGTCTGCTGCCACGAAGGTGCAGCCCCTGAGTCGGGCCCTGTGAGTCCCATCCAGAGAGCAATGCTCAAAGGCCCGCCTTATTCTCACGGCACAGATGAGGAAACTGAGGCCTGGGCCGGGCAGCCCTGAGCCTGAGCTCTCCCCCATCGGCCTGGGCTAAAACCCTGGACCAAGTGGGCTGGCCAGGTTGTGAGGCCTCTGAGAGGGCGGCGAGAGGGAGTGAGCAAGATGCTGGAGGGAAAGAAGGTTCTAGACCAAAGGCCTCAGGTCAAGGAGCCGCTGGGGCTCTCAGTTTCCTCGTCTGCCAGAAGTGTGCGGTGGGGCTGGGGTGCTGAGAGAGAGCTGCCCCCTCCCTGTTCTCAGCCTCTGCTGAAAACGCCCTAAATGATGGAGGGTCCCATCACATGTGGCAAGAGGGAGCAGCTGGCCCTGATCCCAGGTGGACAGCAGCAGCCAGAGGGCTGGGCCTGAGCCCAGCGTGAGCAGGACGGTGCCCCATCGCTCCTTACTCCGGTGCCCAGATATGCTCAGCGCAAGGGCACAGGCCCTGAATGTGTGAGGCCCTGGGGCCCGTCCCTGACCCTGCCCACAAAACAACCAGCAGCCATCAGGCTCCTTTGCTGCCCATGTCCTTGGCAAGGCCCCACATCACCCGAGTTTGCTGCTCCAGGGCCAGTGGGAGCTCTGCAGTCTGGCCACCAGCTCTTGTGCCGCTTGTCATTGTTTTCCCTGCTTCCTCCCTCCTTTCTTCCTTCCACCAACTCCTAGTCTGTCCCTCTCTCAGTTCCCCACCAGTCTCCTGTTTACCCCCCACTTAGATCTCTAGAACATGATTCTTAGGGTACTTTGGTGCAAGGACTCTAGGCGACATCAAGGAGGACTTCACAGAGGAGGAGGGATGAGCTGGAGTTTCTCGTCTGGAGAGGGAGGAAGGTACAGGAAGTGCGAGGACTAGGAACATACCAAGTTTGAATCCAGGGGAAGCTGTGGATCAATTTTATTATATCACAGGTCTTTAAAGTTGAGGGTCCAGGGCTAGAGCCATACTACAAAGGGAGGTGGGGGGGGGGGGCATTTGCCTTGCACATGGCCGACCTGGGTTGAATCCCTGGCATCCTATAGGATCCCCAAGCACCGCCAGGAGTAATTCTTGAGTAATTCTTGAGCTAGGAGTAACCCTTGAGTATCACCAGCTGTGACCCCAAAAAGCAAAAAAGTAAATAACAATAAAGTTGAGAGTGTGGAGCCAAAGCAATGTGGGGAAGGGATCCGCCTGGCCCATGACTGAGCTGAGTCAATCCTCAGCACCCTCTACGGTCCCCAAGCACCAGGAGTGATCCCTGAGCACAGAGCCAGGAGTAAGCCCTGAGCACCACCAGGTGGGGCCCAAATCAAAAAACTAGAAAGCGTTGAGAACCTGATGAAGTTGCCTTTGGGTCACACCCGGCAGCTCAGGGGTTACTCCTGGCTCTGCACTCAGGAATTACTCCTGCCAGTGTCGGGGACCATATGGGATGCGGGATCGAACCTGGGTCAACTGCGTGCAAGGCAAACACCCTCCGCACTGTACTATCTTTCTGGCCCCCCATAGAGCCGACCTTTTATCCCAACCAATCCAAGATCAACAGTTTCAATTCTGGCTTCTCAACTCTGGTTCTGTGATCCAGGGCAAAATTCCACAGTGTAGCAAAGCCTCAGGGACCCCATCAGCTAAGGGGTATTTCTCCCGGGGCTGCCCTTGCCTGCAGTGAGGATGTTTCCATGCCAGGGTCCCAGCAGGCGCAGGGACTCTGCATGAAGATGCCCGGGAAGGGCTGGCATCAGCAGAGGTCTGGGCACCATGTCTCAGGTCTCTCCGGCGTTGGAAACGGTTTGACCTTGTTGGCGGGAGAAACCCATTAGGCACCTGCCTGCCTGCTTTCTTATGATGGCACCTGGCGGGCTTGGAATCCACACCGGGGATGTATTTGCACCATGGAAATTGGCAAAGGCGATAGGTCAGCACTTCCTTCCTTGGTGCACGCTGAGCCGCTCACTGCAGACGGGAGGAAGGGTTAGATTTCAAGCGGCGTTGGACGGACAGAAAGTTCTGGGGCTATTCTGCTCATTCTTTTAGCCTGGAGGCCTCAGGGAGACTATTTGCCCCTACCTGAGCAGAGAAAGTTGTTTTCCTAAAAAATCCTGTAGGGATTGTACAGTGTGTAGTGGGATAGGGTGTTCGCCTTCCACGCAACTTGATCCGGGGTTCAATCTCCAGCCCTCTATGTGATTCCCTGAGCACTGACGAGTGTGGCCCAACAAAACAAACAAAAAAATTCTAATTGCCTCGCTGTGGTGTGTTCCTAGAGCTTGAAAATGGTTCTTGGGGGCGGAGGCGATAGCACAGCAGGAAGGGCGTTTGACTTGCATGCAGCCGACCGGGGTTCATTCTGTATGGTCCCCCGAGTACCACCGAGAGTAATTCCTGAGTGAAGAGCCAGGAGTAACCCATGAGCATCGCTCAGTGTGACCCAAAAAGCAAAAATAAATAAATAAAAGGCTCTTGGGCCGGAGTGATAGTAGAGCGGGGAGGGCTTTGGCCTTGCACTTGATGACTTAGGCTCTATGCCGGCATCCCATAGGGTCCCCCGAGCACCACGAGGAGTAATTCCTGGGAGCAGAGCCAGAAGTAAGCCCTGAGCATCGCTGGGTGTGATCCCAAAATAAAAAATGATCCTCAGCTTAATTTTTTTAAGGACCTTTTACTTCCATTGAATTAGCAAAACTTGATTTAGAAAATCAACTTAATTGCTCAAGCTAAAGGCCAGGCAGGAGGTTTTGTTTTCTGGTTTTTGTTTTTAAACTGTGAGAAGGGCAGACTGGTCCAAAACCCTTGTGTAGGGAAATTTGCTGGACTTTATCCCGAGAGCTGTGGGGAATGTTGAAAAGCAAATAAAATGAGCAGATTTTGGTGTCGGCAGAGATTTCCCACAGACGGGAAGGTTAGATTTCAAGCGGCCTTGGACAGAAAGTTCAGGGGATTTCCTGCTCCCTCGTCTTGCCTGAGGCTCTGTGAAGAGCCCGGAGAGGACTAGGTGAACCCACCACCGGCATCATGGAGAGGAAAGGCCTGTTTCTGGAGAGAGGCCGTCACACTGCAGAGCGGCCTTTCCAGACTGGCACTCATCTGGACTACATTTCCCAGGCTCCTCCGCGGGCAGGAGGGGCCACGTGATCTGTCCTACCCAATGGGCTCATGGAGGAAGTGACAGAGACACTTTCCAGCCTCCCACACGCGTCGTCCCCATCCAGGTGTCTCACTTCCCTTCCGCCATGCGGGATGGTCAGTGCAGGATGCCCCGTGAGCAGAGCCCAGCATCTCCCCGCGGGATCCTGAGTGCCAGAGCCCGCTGGGTAGAGCCCCAGACCAGGGGTGCTTGTTACAGCAGCGCACCTGAGCGGGGTCCTGGGGAGAGGCGGTGTGTTGGCCTGAGAGTTCAGTTTGGTTGGTTGGTTGGTTCGTGGCCACACCTGGCTGTGCTCAGGGATCACTCCTGGTTCTGTGCTCAGGGATTGCTCCTGACTCTGTGCTCAGACACTGGCCGTGCTCAAGGGACCATCGCGATACCTGGGAATAAACCAGGGTCCGCTGTGTGCCAGGCAAGAGCCCCAGGCATGGTCCCATCACTCCACCCAATCTGAGCACTTATGGATGAATCGTGGGACTTGGGACCAAGTGCGTGAAGGGAATAAGGCAATCCAGACCAGAGCCAAGTCCACAGGGCTCCGAGGGCGCTGTAGTCAACTGTGAGGACTCACCCCAGGTGGCAGAGACCCTGGTGGGGTGTCAGAGCCCAGAATGGCCCACAGAGGAGCACAGCCCTGAAACTGTCAGACCCTGGAGGGGAGAGAGTCAGAGCCCCCGCACAGCCCAGCACCAGGGTGGGAGAAACGCTCCAGCTTCCGGCTCGGTCCAACACCCACCACGTGGCCAGCTTTGCAGCAGGCATGGCTCAGAGAATGCGGGGTCGTTGTCCTTTCCTTCCCCCTTCACACGTCCCCAAGAAGCTGGTGAAGACTGAAGCTGAAACGCTTTCTGGAGCCTCCCGTCACTGTTTAGATCGACTCTTCCATCAACCAGGATAGGATGGGAGAGTTTTTTTATGTTCTCGATTGACAGATAGGAAACTGAGGCTGGAAGCCGTCACCAGGCCAGAACTTGTCGTTGTTTCCCTCGAGCCCAACATCGGACCAGCGCCCCCTTGCGGGCATGGAGCTAGACCCTGGGTCCCAGAGCCTGCAGGGGCCTGCCGCTGGGCCTACCTGCAGCGTAGTCGCTTCGTGTCCCACAGTCCTCTTGGGGAGTAACTGCTTCCTGCCGCCCCAACACTGGCACATCCTGTTACCCTTACCTGTGCCATCAGGAAATTAGCACCACAGTTCATCTCCCGGCCCTAGACAGGTTGGGCACTGTGTCAGAGGCTTGGATTTGACCCTTGTTGGCGCGATCCTAAGATCACATGACCCAAATCATGTCCAGGTTGTTAGGCCTAAGAACCGCTGTCCTAGGCAAGGGACTGTGGGTCAGGTCCTGGCTGGTGTGGAGACTTGTTCAGACCCAACAGCCCCCACACGGACGCCGGACCCCACAGACTCTAAGAGAGGGGGTTGGTCCAAACCTAGAATGGACACCCGGATTGCTCTAGGCCTGTCCAGCTCTCTCCTCCCCTGCTGTTGAGGACAGATGCGGGGAGCCGCCCACCTGGCACCTCTCGCTCAGAGGGGCCCTGGGCTTGCTCAGCCAACCGTCTTCCCCAGCGTCTGTGCTGCACGTAGCCAGGAGACACAGTTTGAATCAGTGACAAGATGGACATCGGCCACAGGTTCTAGAAAGATTATTTTCTTCGGAAAACAAACCAACCCCAAATCCCGCCACCCTCCATAGCTGTCCTGTTTCTCTTTATCCTTCTTGGATGTGAATGTGATGGCTGGAGTAAAGGCAGCCATCTTAGAGCCAAGAGGGAAAGGGAGGCGGGGGAAATCACAAAATTCCAGCTCTGACCTCACTGGCTTGGCAGACCCAAAGCCTGCGGTTAGCTGCCTCTTGGTTTCTTATCATCTGAGAAAAACAGAACTGTTTACTAAGCCACCAATAGCCCAGCCCGGGCTCCCTTGCCCGTGGGCGCTCTCCTGGGGTCATTGCCATTGCCGTGATGAAGAAGCAGAAACCAGCTTGGCTCTGGCCTGCGGTTTCACATTTTACAGCATCGGAACTCAGCCCTCTGAGTCCCAAGTTCAAAAAACATTCCTGGGCTGGGACTCATGGGCCCCGTTTAGATCGCTCGGCCGGGGTCAGCCATCAGTGGCTGGGGAAGGGCAGGCTGGCTGGGGTCCAGTGGGTGCCAACCCCAGCTGTTCAGCCCGGGCCAGCAGAGGGGTGGGGGGCAGGGACCTGGGCGGACAGTGGCAGTGACAGGCTGGGTGTGGACGGACACTCAGAGCCAGCGTCGCTCCATCACCTGCTCCGGCCTCTGATCTTGTCTGCTTTTATCCCAGAGCTTGGGGTGCGGGGTGGGGGCTGCAGGCTCCGACCGGTTCTCAACGGACCCATTTCTATAGGCCCTAAGGCCTGGTGCCCCACCCCAGTAGCCGGGACTCAGTCTGCAACTTGGCTTCACCCCAAGGCGCTGCCTCAGCTGGTCCGTGGCTGTTTGCTTCAGTTTCCTCATCTGTAGCCCCATAGGGCTGAGAGAGGTCTCCCGG
The DNA here is from genome assembly GCA_021461705.1 of Cryptotis parvus. Taxonomy (NCBI): domain Eukaryota; kingdom Metazoa; phylum Chordata; class Mammalia; order Eulipotyphla; family Soricidae; genus Cryptotis; species Cryptotis parvus. The sequence continues at coordinate 20,404 of JAJIBD010011667.1, read as the reverse complement.
CTTGCAGGACCTCAGGGGCCTCCAGAGCCGGGTGGGGCCAGATCCTATTCCCTGACCTTGCCCACCCCAGAGGGTGTGACCTGGGGGCCTGTAATCCGGTCTGTAATCCACAGGGATCATCCCGCCGCCCCAGCTACAGGAGGGTAAGGAGATTCAGGAGATAACTTGGGGTCACACAGGAGGTGCTCAGTAAATCCTAAAAATAAAAAGGCCACAGTCCAAGGGAATGTTGGACTAGTCCGGGCAGAGCTTCCCGGCCCGTGGCTCCAGAGGACGTAGGGGAGCTTTGGAGCTCAACCCCCAAGTCCCAGCCCGGAGCTGCAGCTGAGACAGGTTGGGGGTGCCAAACAGAGGGTCTCCTGGCCCGCCGCGGGGAACAGATGTGGGTCAGCGGTGCGCGCCAGTCTGGGGGAAGGGCAGGGAAGGCAGCCGTGTCCATGTGAGGCCTGGCAGCCATCAGGACTCCGTCCACGTCAGAGAGCGACCTGGGACCGTGGACAGCTGCTGCCCCACAAGGGAAGCTGACCTTCTCTTTGTTCCCGAGACAGGGAGGGGGCCAGTGCCCCAGCCCCGGTGTCTGGGCAACCTGACCTGCGAGAGGCCCAGCCTCCTCCCAGCAGGAAACAGCTCCCTCACTGTCTCCAGGAGGCCAGGCTGCGCGGGGTGGGGACACAAACAATCAGAGCAGTGCTGGGGACGTGCCGGGGGTCCCTGCGTGTACAACCCAGCATGCAGGTACCTCGGGTGCTCCCCTGGGTGCTGGGAGCAAAAACCTGAAGTTAGGGCTCCGAAAAGGCTGCTGAGGCCCTGGCAGGTGAACGGGCCTGTCCAGGGTCGCAGGGAAGCGGAGGCAGCCACGGGTGTTCCGCACCAGGAGTAGAGTGCTGCGCATGGCCTCTGCAGGGGGACGAGCCACGCTGGCTCCCTCCTTCTGCTGCCTGGAAACTGGCCCCCAGACCTGGCGTCCCCACAGCCTTGTTCCTGACTGTCTACCCACCAGCTTCTCCCCTACTTCTCCCCAGCCCAACTCTCACCCACCAACTTTGCAGTTCCCTTTAGATGCCCTTTCCTCCAGGAAGCCCACCATGATTTCCCCAGGTTGTATGGGGACAAGGGCTCCTACGTGCCCACAGGAGTGCCAAGGAAGCAGCCCCAGGAAGCTCTCAGAATGCGGCACCCATTGTCTAAACTCCTGGGGTCAGCCTGGTTCTACCAAGTCCCCCACCCTAGCCGCAGGGCTGACCGGGTGCCTGGCTCAGGTCCCTGGGTGAGGGGTGGAGCAAGGGGGCTAAAGAGCTCTGACCCAAACCCCCTCCTCCCACCACAGCCCCCTTTGAGGGCAGGGCCCACCCACTTGGGTCCTGGGGTCTGGGGCAGGACATGCCGGAGGGCACTCAGAGCTGCCTCAGACGCCTGCCCCCACCCGGGTGAGCTGAGTCCCCAGGACTGGCCTGTGGCATTTTTTCCTGCCGACTCACCCTGTGATTCAGGCTCAGCCCCTGGCACGCCTGGGCCCACCCAGGGGCCCCTGGGCCCAGCTGCTAAGTTTAGTGACTTCAGACTGTCCCCGTGAAATTCCAGGCAGGGCCAGACTGGTGGCACATTCCGGGAGCTTCCTGGGGCCGCCTCCTCGGCTCCCCTGCGGGCACACGGGGGCCTTCAAAACTCCATGCCAGGTTGGCAGGGCCGGGTCCCTGGAGGGGGAGAGGCGCAGCCACGGTACCCAGAGAGATTTAGGACAAAGGTGCCCTTGAGTGACAAAGAAGCGAGGGCAGGCGGGTGGCAGCGTGGGGAGTTGCAGAAGAGGCTCTGTGGATAGTGTTTGGGCGTGCTGGGCCTCCACCCCGCATGGACAGCCCACTGGGCGGCTCCACTCCCAGCATGGACGGTCTACCCGCACGCTCCACTCCCAGCATGGACGGTCTACCTGGGCGCTCCACACCCAGCATGGACGGCCCGGTGATGGCAGCTGCCTTTCTGGACCCTCCCTGGACGAAGTACCCTGGCCCAGACACTCCTTCCTGCTCTGCAGCCTAAGCTAAACACCCCGAAACATGACCGGGCAGAGCAGAGGGGCTGCGTGGTACCGGGGACCCTTCCCGCTCCGATCACGGCACAAAGCAGGTTCCAGGGTCCCCCAGGTGCACTCCGCCTCCAGGCTTTTGGTCACTGAGATCAAGTGTGGTTGGAACATGGGTTGGGGAGATAGTACAAGGGATTAGACACTTGCCTAGTGTCCCGCTGACCCCGCTCAATCCCCAGCACTGCCAGAAGTCACTCCTGAGCACAGAAGCAGGAGCAGCCCCTGCGCACCAGTGAATGTGCCAAACCCTCCCCTCGGCCCCAAAAGTGACTCAAAGGCATCACACTCCTTAAGGGATGTGAACAAAGGTCACATTCACAGGAGCTCTGCTGCTGTGTGGGGGTTGCAACGGCTCTGTGGGTTACACGTCACTGCTGGAATCTCTTCCTGGCCCCAGTTTGGACATTACAGCCGGTCACAGGCATGCATGGGAAGTTGAGGAAGCCTCATGCACCGAGGAGCAACGCATCTCCCATGTGCGTCCCGGGCCGGGCTCTCTGTCCCCGGGCACTGCAGAGTGTGCCAAGGGGCAAATGCTGGCTTGAGTTGCGCTGTGGCCCGTTATGACGCTTAGTTTGGGGCCAGAGCCACAGTACAGTGAGGAGGCACTTTCCTTGCACACAGCCAACTTGGGTTCGGTTCTCGACATCCCATAGAGTCCCCTGAGCATTGCCAAATGTGGACCCAAAACAAACAAAAAAAGTGTTCAGTTTTTTTTTTTCGCTAAAGTGGAAAATGACACACCAAATAAAACTTTTCTTTTGCCTTTTGTTGTATTTGATGGGAACATTTGGAGCTGTGCCCATGATCTCATGGGTATGGTAGGTGCCAGCCGTTAGACCACGCTGACACCCAGAGAGGGAGAGCAGGACTGGCTGGATCAGGGAACTCCATGATGCTGTGTCCATTCCAGGGCCCGAGCCAGAGCTTTTGTTATGGTCAAATTACATTTTACTTATTGCCTCACCCAGTTGAGTCAGGGAGTCTCTCACGGTGGCCAGAGACACCGGGACTTCATGCTGCAGGTCATCGTGCATGTTCACGATACCATGTTCAGTGGCACACATGGTCATGACTAGGGTTTGGGGCAGAGACGGAAGGTTCCGATCGTTGGCCTGTTGGTGTGTTGCTCAGTCCTAATTCCATCACTTTTTAGTCAACCTGGAAAGTCAGAATAGCTTTAAAACAAATGTGCTTATCTTTTCATAGTAATTATCAACATTCCTGTCAGTGTTTGCTTTAAAGACCCTCAATGCTCACTTGTGCAAACTGTCTCCCAGGAAGGCTTTCAGTTTTGTTTTTCACTTTGGGGCCACACCCAGCAGTGCTCAGGACTGACTCCTGGCTCTGTGCTCGGGATCACTCCTGGTGGAGCTCAGGGGACCGTATGGGGTGCCGGGATCGAACCCATGTCGAGCTGTGTGCAAAGCAAGTGCCCTCCACACTGCTCTGGCCCCAGCCTCTGGGCGATCAGTTAGAATCTGTTACTCCTTGAGAGAGTCACTTGTGGGCTCTTTCTAGTCAGGAGGAGGCCCTGGTCAGGAAGCTCCCTTCTCACGGCTGGCAGATGGCGTGCGGGTCCCCCGGCCCTCGAGGCACAGAGAGGCGAGGAGCCCACTCCAGGGGTCACAGCGCATCGAGAGTAAGGCTAGAGGGTGGAGGTGAGGCCTTAGGTCAGACCCACGGGAAGGACGAGAGTACCTGAAGGTGCTGGAAAGTGGAAGATGGAGACGAAAGGGCTGAGAACCTCTGTGCGGAGGCAGAGGCCGATGAGGGGTGGGCAACAATGCTGAGAAGGAGGGGGCCACCCGGGGGCCGTGTCCGGTTCCCTGAAGACCTCAATCCTCCCAGGAAAGCACTGTGGGAAACAGGTCAGAGCCCCAGACGGAAAGGCCCCGGCAGGGACACGCACCCACCCTCTGCACAGCAGGGGAAGCAAAAGCCTTGGCCAGGGACACAGGCACTGACCCTGAATGGCAAAATGTGAAAGAGCTGGACACCATCCGTACAGTCTGCTCGTAACAGACACCAACGGGCAAGGCAAAGACTGTGTGTAAGCGTGAGTGTGTGTATGCGTGCGTGTGCGGCGTGTATGTGTGTGTATGTGTGGTGGTGTGTATGCGTGCGTGTCGCGTAGCGTGTGTGTGTGTGTGTGTGAGTGTGTGTATGCGTGCGTGTGTGCGCGTGTATGTGTGTGTATGTGTGTGAGTGTGTGTATGCGTGCGTGTGTGCGCGTGTATGTGTGTGTGTGAGTATGTGTGTGTGTGTGTGTGTGTGTGCGGCGCCCGCCTCCAAAGGAGGATATAGAAAGTGTGCAGGCAGTTCTGAGGCAGCGGCTCCAGCTGGGAGAGGTGCTGACTGGCTAAGCGACTCAGCCGTTCCCTTCGGAGACCTTTGAGAACCCATAGGAGGCCTCTGGGGTCCGACTGGGACACCTGGAGGTGGGTGCACAGGGCAAGGCCGGAAGTACCATGACCCTGAGAAGCACCGTACCCATCTAGGCACAGTGGGCGCCACCTGGAGCCGTGCCCTGGCCAGCGTCTCCGTGCCAGCCGGGGTGGGCAACCTGGCGTGCTCTAAGCAACAGCAGCGCGTGGCAGCGGAAGGAGCCCAGATGACTGAGGCAGCGTCAAGGGACTTTGCCGGGCGCTAGACACCGTCTGCGTGTGCCGCTTGCTCAGCGAGGGGCGGGTCACAGCACATGTGCAGAGATGCCTCCCCGAAGCCACCTCAAGCTAGATCCTCAGAGATGAGCGCCTTTATTAGAAAAGCGAACAGCTGTCGGATAGCACAGCCGGGGAGGGCGTTTGCCCTTGCATGTACCCGACCCAGATTCGATCTCCGGCATCCTATATGCTCCCCGAGCACCACCAGGAGTAATGCCTGAGCACAGAGCCAGGAGTAACCCCTGAGCATTGCTGGGTGTGACCCCCACAAAAAAGAAAGAAAAGAAAAGTCTGGGCCACACCCAGTTGTGCTCAGGGGTCAGCTCTGCCGGGACTTGGGTGGTGGGACTTGAACCTGAGCTGGTCGGTGGGCAAGGCAAGAGCCCTCCCCCTGTATATCACACCAGCCCCAAAGAGGAGCATTTCCAGCACGGTCCCAGACCCGCTACAGTCAGATCACACGGAGATGGTGGGGCACCTCTGTGGGTCAGCTCGGGCGGGGCCTGGCCCAGCACCCAACAAGGCCCAGGTCTCCGCTGTCCTTCCTCTGCTTCCTGCTATCGCTTCAGCCTACTTCCTTAGGGACTTGGCAGTGTGGCGGTCTCCGTGTCGCAGCATGATGGACGAATCCAACGGCCTTGTTGAGGTGGCGGGCTGAGTGTCCCTGCATTCATCCTTGCTGTTGCAGGGAGTGGCGTCCCTATTGACAAGGCCGGGCCGTTTTCAGCCTGAGACCAGCTGTGTTTGTGTGTGTCTTGGCACATCCAGATAAGTTCCTCCAAGGTATATATATATACCTCCAAGGTATATATATATATATATATATATATATATATATATATATATATATATATATATATATACCTCATTCCCATGACCTAATGGAATGGTTTGAGGCTCTTTATGTTCCTGCAGCAAGCAGGTGCCCTTGGGCTCTACTAGCATGAGACAGGACATAGGGAGATGTTACTGGTGCCTGCTCGAGCAAATCAATGATGAATGGGAAGACAGCGATACAGTGATGTGTGTGTGTGTGTGTGTGTGTGTGTGTGTGTGTGTGTGTATAGTTTGTTTTAAGTCCTTTGCCCCTTGCTCTCCCTCTGTGTCTGTCCTGGTTTCTGTGCTGACTCCTGGTCACTTCTGGTTCTGGCACTGCTGCTGGGACCACACTCAGGCATACGCAGACAGATTCATCACACCCGCAAGGGAAGTCCCTGACTGCCAAGTCCTCCCTGGCCGCCGAGTGCTCCCTGGCTGCCAAGTGCTCCCTGGCTGCCGAGTGCTCCCTGACTGCAGAGCCCTTCCAGGCCTCCTCTTTCCCTTGACATGTCCAGGCAGCCGTGGGAAGACCTTGGCTTCCAGGCTCCTGGACGCATTTTCTTTTTTTTTCCCTTTTTTAAATTTTTTAAAAATTTTTTTTTATTATACCACCGTGAGACATACAATTACAAAGGTGTTCACAATTGGTTCTTGGTAATACAGTATTCCAGCACCCATCCCTCCACCAGTGCCCCATTTCCACCACCAATGTACCCCACCCCCTCCCGCCCACCCCCAGGCTGCCTCAACAGCAGGTAGCCCTGTTTCCTCTCTTTCTCTCTCTGTCTCTCTCTCTGTCTCTGCATCTCTCTCCCTCTTATTTTACACATTGTGGCTAGCCCTGCAGATATTTAGAGTTTAAAACTTAAGTCTCGGGGCTGGAGTGATAGCCCAGCGGGAGGGCGTTTGCCTTGCATGCGGCTAACCTGGGTTCGATTCCCGGCATCCCATATGGTCCCTCCGAGCACTGCCAGGGAGTAATTCCTGAGTGCAGAACCAGGAGTAACCCCTTGAGCATTGCTGGATGTGACCCAAAAAAAGAAAAAAATAATAATAATAATAAAAATAAAACTTAAGTCTCTTTTGTGTATATTCAATGGTGAGTCTTAATCTGCCATTACCATTTCACACATTTAGTAAAACACTGGTATCTATTTATGTCCTATTAATGAATGCAGTCATTCTATATCTGTCCTTTTCCTTCTGACTAATTTCACTCAGCATGATAGTCTCCATGTCCATCCATTTGCAGGTCCTGAACGCATTTTCTTTTTTTTTTTTTTTTTTTTTAATATTTTTCGTAGTTACATAAAGGTTTATTTTCTTTTCTTTTCTTTTTTTTTTTTTTTTTTTTTTTTTGCTTTTTTGGGTCACACCCGGCAATGCTCAGGGGTTACTCCTGGCTCTGCACTCAGGAATTACTCCTGGCGGTGCTCGGGGACCATATGGGATGCCGGGAATCGAACCCGGCAAGGGCCGGGCCGCATGCAAGGCAAACGCCCTACCCGCTGGGCTATCGCTCCGGCCCAAACATAGAAGTCTTTTTTTTTTTTTTTTTTTTGCTTTTTGGGTCACACCCGGCGGCGCTCAGGGGTTACTCCTGGCTTTGCACTCAGGAATTACTCCTGGCAGTGCTCGGGGGACCATATGGGATGCCGGGGATCGAACCCGGCCAGCACAGGCCGGCCGCGTGCAAGGCAAACGCCCTACCCGCTGGGCTATCGCTCCGGCCCCTGAACGCATTTTCAACCTCTGAACGTTTTCAAACAAAAACGAAGGAAAAAAAAATGGGGCCCGGAGCAATAGCCCAGCTGGCCTGTGCCGGCCGGGTTCGATCCCCGGCATCCCATATGGTCCCCTGAGCACCGCCAGGAGTAATTCCCTGAGCATTGCCGGGTGTGACCCAAAAAGCAAAAAAAAAAAAAAAAAAAACAAAAAAACGAAGGAAGGGAAGGTGGGTTCATGCCTTCTTCCGCTCCAGCAGGAGCGAGACTCAGAGTTGAATCCCAGGAGCTGCTCGTCTATGCCAAGGCCAGTTCCCAGACAGCTCTGTGGTCTGTGACTCCCCCAGGTGGCAAACGACTTCCGGCCACACCACAGCTGGGCCTGGGCGAGCACTGTGAGGAGAGAGGTGTGCCCACACCGTGGTGCACTCGGCAACCAGAGTGCACAGAGGCACCCGGCTAGGGCGAGTGCAGGACGCGGGTGTACGGAGCCCTGCCAGAGTCACCCAGCAGCACCTCAGGGAGGTTTAGGCCCTGGGCCCAGCCAGCGGTGCCGGCCTGGGGGCACAGTAAGGAGAGGTCTGGGGTGTGGCCACAGGATCCCATGGCCCCGCCCCCCATTCACAGGAGGATTCTCGGCCCTGTTCTCCGACAGACAGTGCTCTGGGGCGCAGAAACTTCCAACGCTCACGTTTTGAAATCTGATGTTTGACCCGTTCACCAACTATTCCCAATTTGCTTAGAATACCGTGTTGGACCAAGTACATAGGTGGGCCCAAACTGTCCTAGTCGATTTATTTCACTAAATCCAGTGGGAGGCCCAGCTCCAGGGACTTACTGGTACTTTGGCATGGGGCCTCTGCCCTTGGCCGCCTGACTGAGTCCGGTTGCCTTCCTATCCAGTGAGGGGTGGCGAGCCCGTTTGTGGGATGAGGGGTGTAAGCAAGGTCCAAGAGTGCCTGCGCCTGGCCCTCCCTGCAGGGAGGCGTCATGACAGGTGCCCGCCTGGCAGCCCAGGTGGAGACAGGTGCCAGCCGGGCATGGCAGGAAGCGTCCGCCACTTCAGAGGCTGCCCCTGTGCCCCCTTGGGCTGAGACCCTGAATTCCGGAGGCTCCATGGGGCCCCGTCCTGCCCCGCTCTCATGCTGGGAAAGGTACTGACCTTTGCTGACCGGGGCTGGGGAGACCAAGGGGCTGCCTGGAAGCCAACAAGGCGGAAAATATCGCTGTGATTAGCCCTGGGGACTGTCCCTGCCGCTGGGTGCCGCAAAGGCTGACCGCTGGGTGGTGCCAGGGCAGGAGCCTGCCCTCGCTTCCTCTGGCTCTGAGACATCTCTCCAGCACCTTCTGTTGCCTGGTGTCCCACTGCCGGGGGCTGGGGGCTCCTATCTTAGCTCCATCTCACAAAGCTCTGGGGTGAGACCCCTCCTCACCTTTGAGCCACAGGCCGCTGATGCCCTGGGTTCCTTGTCTCTAGGCAAGTCGCTCGCACTCGCCCGAATGGGCTGACAACCCAACCCAGGCAGAGCTAGAGACTTGCCTCCTCCAGGAAGGCTTCTTGGACTTCTGGATCCCCAATTCCAGAGAGCTTCCCCCTCTGAGACCCTGGCAGGACCTGCCGCGCCATGCGCTGGGCAACATCAGGGCTGAAGCAAATGGTGACTCTCTCCCTCCCTTTCCACCTCTTCTCCCCTCTCTCCCTCCCTTCTCTGCTGCCTCCCTTCTCCCTTCCTCCCTCCTCTCTCCCTTCTCTCCTTTCCCATCTTCCTTCATTCCCACTCCCCAACCTTTCTCTCTACCTCATTCCTTCCCTCCCTCCTTCCTTCTTCCCCTCTCACTTCCCTTCCTCTCTGGCTAACCTCATTCCGCCTCTCTTCCTTCCCTCCTCCCATCTCCTTCCTTCTCTCCTTCCTGGCTTCCTTTTCCTCCCCTCCTCCCTTCCTCCCCCCCTCCCCTCCTTCCTTTGTTCTGTAGTGCTCCAGCATGGCTCCCTCGGGAATGGGGCAAAGACAGAATTCACACGCTGGCACTCGTGAGAAACTCGAGCGACTGACTGGTCGCACATGAAATGTGGCCCGTCAAGGCCCAGGCTCTGCTCCTCTATCACTTCCCTGCGGCTGCCTGGGCTCTGGCCTCCAGGAGAGGCTGCGCTGGTCAAGTGAAGCTGGGTCAGGGCCTGGCTAAGAGCGGGCAGCCTGGGCAGCGGGCAGGGCAGTGAACCCTGACGTAAGGATGGACGTGAGGTTGGAGGTGAGGTTGGAGGTGAGGGAGGTGAGGGGCAGCTCCGTGCGTCTGAGGCCCGGTTCTCCCCGGCCCGGGTCTGTTCCCACGGCTCAGGTGGCTCCCGCAGGAAGCCTCAGAGGAAAAGCCACTATTCCATCTGCAAACTACAGGAGCAGCAACTCATGCACCTGGGGAGCGGGCGGGGCCGCAAACCCTCACTCTCCAGTGAGGACAAGTCCTGGCTCGCGGCTGCGAAGGGCTGGTATGAGCAGGGGTGACCACAGGGGAAGCACGGTGGGCAGCGAGGACTCAGGCTCACACACTGAGCGCAGGCGCACGGGTCGAGCACTCTGGACCCAGACGCCTACAGCCAGCTCAGCTCCAAACTCGTCACTTCCAGTGAGAGACACGTGGCTTTGGTTCCGGCTAGGCCCAGCACACGTAAGTGGGAACCCAGTGCCCTCACTTGCTGGAAATGGGTTTCTGGCCTCAATAGCCCCCAGGCTGGGGGTGGGCTCCTGGACCCTGGGAAAGGGCACGGCCGACTGGACATCAGACCTCCGGGAGTCCCTCCTGCTCTCCTGAAACAGAAGCACTGGCCCCACCTCGCTGGGGTCCCCAAGAGGACTTGGAGATATCCCGGGTGGTCACCTTCTTCCTGAGTGACCCTGAGGCCTGGGCTCCCAGTCAGGGCATGTGAGTTGGTTTTTTTTGTGCTTGTATGCTTTGGGGTCACACCCAGCGATGCTCACGGCTTACTCCCAGCTCTGCACTCAGGGATCACTCCTAGCGGTGCTCAGGGGATCCTATGGGAGGTCAGGGATCGAACCGGGGTCAACTGCATGCCAAACCAACACGCTCCCCACTGTGCTGTCGCCCTGACCCCAAGGGCTTGTGATACCTGTCAGTCACCCTGGCCGCCTGCATTGGGAGCTTGGGAACATTCACCGGGTTTTTGGGGGAGTCAAAGCTGCAGGCTGAGCGGGGATGGGGAGAGCCTGTCGCCAGCTTTGCCAGGGGAGGCCAGGGGAGGCTTCACTTTGATTTCCAGTCAGATGGTGAGTCCTCGCTCTGTGCCAGCCTGTCCCGTGCCTCGTTTGGGACACACTTACACTAACAACGCCCTTGTTGATCTCAAGTTCCCTAGTGGCCGGAACAGGGGAGGATCCACCCTGTGAGTCGTGATCTGGGCCTCTCGTCCCAGAGAAGCTTGGCTGGCACAGGCTCTGTGGGCACGGGTGGGGGGCGCCAGCTTGCGGCCAGCGTCAGGCTGCTTCCGTACTTGCTGTCTTGAAGCTGGGCCCTGCTGCTGGCGGGGCTGGGTGAGAGGTGATGTAAGACTTTATCTGATGGGCAGACTCCGAAGCTGTTTGGGAGTTTGGGCCCAGGGTGCTGGTGGGTGCGGCAGGCTACAGGAGACGGACCCCGGGTCATGGCGGCCCTGATCCACTGTGTGCCCTGACTTTTGGGGTTCCTTCCCTGGCTGCGGGCTGCCAGGAGGGCCTCTGCCTTGGAAGGAGGGACCCCTCTTCTCTCTCTGGGCCGCAGGCTTGCCCCCGGCCCCGACCCCCGTGAAACAGAATTCTTGGCACGATGCCCGCTTGGGAAGGCTCCTACCCCACCGTGCCCCTCCGCTCCCCCGTCAGCACAGGGGGGGCCCCACAAGAGTTTTGAAACCCAGAGGACCTGGTATGGAGATGAAACACGGGCCCCTCTGAAAGGCAGGACAGGACTAAAAATTGAACTTTACTGGTTTACGGGGTGGGAGCGATAGCACAGCGGGAGGGTGTTTGCCTTGCACGCAGCCGACCGGATTTGATCCCTGGCATCCCATATGGTCCCCCGAGCACCGCCAGGAGTAATTCCTGAGTGCAGAGCCAGGAGAAACCCCTGAGCATTGCCGGGTGTGGCCCAAAAAGCAAAAACAAAAGTGAACTTTTACTGATTTGGGGGGTCTCTCTCTCTCTCTCTCTCTCTCTCTCTCTCTCTCTCTTTCTCTCTCTCTCTCTCTCTCTGTCTGCCTGATCCACTGGGGCCTGGGAGTTCTTTGGGGTTGTATGTGGCGGAACCAAACCCAAGACCTCACACGTGCCACAAAAATGAGCCACTTCTCCAGGTCCAGGTTTATTGCTGATTTGTGTTGCGGCGACCTGGGTGGGCACACCGCGCCTCCCCACACACCCTCACCAGTGTGTGTTAGCAGGCCACACCCATCACGGAACACCAGCGCCTGCCCCCCGCGCCCACTGGACACCTCCACTCTCTCCCCTCCTCTTCTCCCCAGCCTCAGTTTTATGGGTTCTGGGGTAGATTCGGTTTGTTTTGTCTGTTTCTGTTTGTTTTTGTTCGTTTCTGTTTTGGGGTAAATCAGGACCATGCCCAGCGGTGCTCAGGGCTGCCTCCTAGCTCTGTGCTCAAGAATCACTCCCAGCGGCTCGGGGACCAGAGGGGGTGCCGCGGACTGAACTCGGTCGACTGCATGCAAGGCCAGGGCCCTCTGTGCCTCGGCTCCTGCCCCAGCCTGTTTCCTGTCCCCGGAGTCTGACAACTGGCATGTGTCTCCCCGACTCTGCCACACTCTCACTCCCCTCCACACACACACACACACACACACACACACACACACACACACACACACTGCAGCAGGCAGCAAGGGCTCGGCTTCTTCCAGCTGAGCGTGGTCGCCCTGTGCCCGGCTTCTGCACCGTCGTCTATCACTGGGCACATGGGTGGTTTCCAGACTTTGGACATTGCAGAGGACACAGGCAAAAGGGCAGCTCTTAGGGGCCAGAGCAGTAGGACAGCAGGGGAGGGCGTCTGCCTTGCATGCAGCCGACCTGGGTTCAATCCCGGTATCCCATATGGTCCCCTGAGCACATGAGGAGTAATTCCTGAGTGCAGAGCCAGGAGTAACCCCTGAGCATCGCTGGGTGTGACCCAAAAAAGAAAGAAAAAAAAAATGTTTGGCTCTTTGTGGACTCATTTCTCTCGCCTTCAGGTCCTACTGGACTGGGCTGCTGGGCCCTGGGGACAGCTGCAGGAACGTCATCAGGAAACCGGATCTGCGCATGTATCTGCCACTGACCAGCACTGAGAGCAGGGCACCCTGCCCGGCCCAGGGCTCCACTTCCTCAGGGCCTCCTGACCACTCTCCCTTTCTCGATCCTGCCCCCGGCCCAGGGCGGGGGTCTCGCCCCTGCAGAACCTTGTCCCTCCTAACCCACAGCTCCGTCGCTCTCACCGGTGGCCTTCCACGTGCTTCCGTGCCGTCAGCTCAGAGCCAGAGCAGCCCTCGGCCTACTCGCTTCTGAGCCCTGCTCCGAGCAGGGACCCCGGGGAGGCTGCGGGAGGGGCGTGGCATCCCGGGGAGGTGGCGGGGGGCTCAGGCCAGACTCCAGTCCCCGTGACTCAACACACATGCAGAGGATGAAGAGTCGAGTGTCCGGATGGCAGTGGGGCTGGACCCCCAGCGCAGGGGTCTCTGAGTTTGGAATGCAGCCCTGGGATGCTCCTACACTCCGGCTCATGCTAAGCCATCAAGTGCGCCCACCTCCCAATTTCTCACCTCCAGAAGGAAGAGCAGGTTACGGGTAAGAGAGAGCCTGGGGGCGGGCGATAGCGCGGTAGGGCGTTTGCCTTGCCGCGCCGGCTGTGCCGGCCTGGGTTCGTTCCCGGCTTCCTATGGTCCCCGAGTACCGCCAGGAGTGATTCCTGAGTGCAGAGCCAGGGTAGCCCCTGAGCATTGCCGGTGTGACCCAAAACCAAAAAAAAAAAAAAAAAGAGAGAGCCTGGGGCGGGGTCACCCTGCTAGGCTCAGCTCTGCTCTGTCGTGATTTCGGCAAACTAGATCATCTAGGCTCAGCTCTGTCGGTTGTGACGTCAGCAAACTAGATCATGGGAGTGGGGGTCTGGACTTGGGGATGGGGCGGACCCCCAGGCTCCAGGGCTCTGAGCCCAGCTGGCGCCGCGGGGCTGGGCAGCATAGCTGCACCCTGCCTTCACCCCAGCGTCTGGGCAGCGCCTGGGCTCCTGGGGCTCTGCGCCAAGAATCCAGCTGGGTCCAGCCCCCAACGCCCCAAACCACAGGCATGTGCCACCCCTCAGGGAGCAGCAAACAAGGGCCAGTTCCAGGACCCCCTCCCAGCCGGTGTCGGGGTCTGCTGCTGCGGCCACCCACCCTGGCCCGGCCCCTCGGTGGCTCTGAGCTGCGGGTATTCTTCCCGGAGAAAGAGCTCTCTGTGTCCTCCAGAGACTGGTCGGGGTGAGGGGCAGCCCGTGACCCCCGTGCCAGGACTATGGCCACAGCCAGAGGGAGCCCCAGAGCTCACTTACGGCCTGGAGCCCCCTTTGTCCCCTTCCTCTTCCCCACTGCTCCCCAAGCCCAGCAGGGCCTCCGCGCTCCAGAGGGTCACCCCGCCCCGCACCTGGCCCTCCCCTTCAGTCCAGAGTGGTCAAGGCCCCCATTGAACCAGGACTCAGGAGCAGCAGCGAGCCTGAGGGCCCAGCAGGGCATCGTGGCCTTCCTGCCGCTGCCCCCTGCTGGCAGACAGACGGGACACTGGGATACAGCTTCGACCCGACCTCGACCCCTGTCCAGGCTCCCTCCCGTCCCAGCTGCTGTTGCCTCCGAGGCTTCCTGGAGGCTGGGGCCAGTTTGGGAAGAAGGGGGCCACTCTCCAGCGCTGAGGCCCCTAGGCCCATTTCCCACAGTCCTGTGCGGTGGGGAACGAGGTGAGCCTGCAGAGAGGGAGGCGTGGGGCCGGCAGCCCGTGTCCAACCCTCCCAGGGCCACAGGCCAAACTCAGCCTGGACCTCCTGGGCTGTCCGGTCAGGAGAGTGACCTCTCCGAGAGTGACCTTTGGTATCAGACTGTAAGAGGCCCAAGATGTAGGGAAGAACATTCCAGAGAAGGGCAGAGACAGTGCTGAGCCCGAGATGAACCGGACGGTGGTGGTAGGCGTGAGGTCAGGGGGCCCTGTAGGGGGTCACGGGAACCCCAGGCCAGGGCTGCTGCGAAAATGGGAGGCTATGGCGTCGCCCCCCCATCCCTGTGAGCCTGCAGAGGGTGCTGAGGCCTGTCCCCTGGCCCAGCAGGTGGGTGTGAGGCTCCCCCCAAGGGCAGAGTGGGGCAACAGGACTCTGGCCAGCTGCACGTCTGGCCCTGGGGCCCGCGTTCGGGTGTTTCTCAGAAACACCTGATGTGTCAGCGAGTAAGAGCAAAGGCCATGGACCTCTGTTCCTCTAGAAAGCAGGTGACCCCCACCCATGTGGCACCCGCCTGCCCACCCACTCATTTCCAGAATGCTTTTGGCGAGCCAGGCCAGGCAGGTCCCTGGCAGGCCCTGGGCCTCAGAGTCCAGCAAGACCCTTGCCTGGAGCTCAGTAAAACTGAGCAGAAAGTCCCAAGGAATGTGGTGACGGGTATGGCCTGGGGTCGGGACAATGGAACAAAGTCGAAAAAGCCCAAGGGGGAGCCATGGCCCCCGCGGGGAGAGTGGCATCAGCTCTGCCATGGCAGAGGGAGGGCAGCCAACAGAGCTGGTGGGCTGGGCCCAGGGACACAGCCATGGCCACAGGACCCACTCTCCCAGAACCTGCAAGGACGTGGGATACATAAGTGCTCCCACCATAGCTGGTCCCCGAACCAGCCAGCTCCCTCCTCGGGCTGAAGGGGAGATGAAGTGTGAGGGGTGTGAGGGGGGGGAGCAGCGTCTTTATGAGGGGACAGGGAGGCGGGGAAGGGGGGGACGGGGGGACGGGGGATGGGGAGAGACAGGGGAGAATGGGGGGGGGAGAATGGGGGGGGGGATGGGGGGGGAACGGGGGACAGGGAGAACGGGAGGGACGGGGAGAACATGGGGGAACGGGGGAGAACAGGGGGCACATTCCTGACATGCTGAGCCTCCAAGCTGGACCCTCAGATAGGCAACAGTGGGAGGGTCCGTGCATCAGACCCTGATGCTTTCAACCTTGACCGAGATACTGACTGACAGTGGACACTTATTATCATAAACACTGCCCAGCACGCCCCTTCCCTCTGCTGGGGCCCAAAGGCGGCGGCTGCTCTACCCCCTAGCCCAGCCCCATTTTGGAATGAGCTCACGTCTGTGGACCTTCTCTCCCCAGTTGGTAGCCTTGGGTCGGAGCGATAGCACAGCAGGTAGGGCATTTGCCTTGTATGGGGCCAACCCAGGTTTGATCCCCCGTATCCCAGGTGGCCCCCGAGCATTGCTAGGGTAATTCCTGAGTGCAGAGCCAGGAGTAACCCCTGAGCATTGCCGGGTGTGACCCAAAAAATCAGGAAAAAAGTAAAGATTAAAATAATAAATTGGGGCGGGAGCTACAGTCCAGCGGGTAGGGTGTTTGCCTTGCATGCAGCTGACCTGGGTTTGATTTCCCGGCTTCCCATAGGGTCCCCGAGCACTGCCAGGAGTAATTCCTGAGAGCAGAGCCAGGAGTAACCCTTAGCATTGGTGGCTATCACTTGACTTGTATGACTTGTCTTCCCGTTGATCGTCCATTTGCTCGAGCAGGCACCAGAAACATCTGCATAGTCAGGGGCTAGTGTGGCCCAAGGGCATCTGCTCGCTCCAGGAACAGGAAAAGCTTCAAACCATTCCTTCAGGTCATGGGAATGAGGTCTATCATTGTTACTGGTTTTTGGCATATCAAATATGACAGGGGTAGCTTGCCAGGCTCTGCTGTGATTGATCGGTGGCTCTGACCCAAAAAAAGCAAACAAACAAAAAGAAATAAAATAATAAATAAGCCCTGCACGGAGCAGTCCAGTGCTCATCCCTCCCCTGACTCCGTGTCCTGACACTTCTCTCTTGTCGCCCCGGTTCCCTGTCGCAGCGCTGTGTGACTTGTGACTCTGTCCCTTCCTAGAGCCGCCTTAGTGTTCCGCTGCGTATCTACACACCACGGCGTCTTGGACAGGTGAATGCACCCGTGCTCCGTCTACAGTCCTGAGCTCTGCTTTGTACATCGGAAGCTAGTGGAAGGGTTCATGGCCCCAGGAGCTGGTGGTCAGTACCAGCCAGCGAGTGACCACCCGCCCAGCCTGCGTGTGAACATGGGCTCTGCAGCTCACCGGCCTCTTTCTCCCCATCGTGCCCAGAGACAGCTGAGCAGGTGCCCTCAGATGCCTCCTGCCTCCCGGGGTCCCCGCATGCAAGCGGACCCCTCCCCACTTCCCTCACCGCCTGGACCAAAGACTATAATACGCAGGGGGTCTCGCAGCCATAATACCACAACACACATGGGGCCCAAAAGATGCTATAGCAGGGAGGGCGTTTGTCTTGCATACGGCTGACCCGGGTTCGATCCCGGCATCCCCTATGGTCCCCTGAGCACCGCCAGGAGTAACTCCTGAGTGCAGAGCCAGGAGTAATGACTAATATGACCCCAAAGCGCCCCACCACGCAAAAGAAGAGAGAGAAGCTAATTTTAGAGAATGTGGTCCAGCGACAGAGACAGAGAGACAGAGAGACAGAGAGTGAGGTGTTGCACCCTGAGGCAGGGGCATGGGAACCGGTCACCGCCCACCCCCAGGGAGCTGTCAGTGTCCGGACCCCTGTGTCTGTGGTGTGTCACTAGGACGTCCACCCTGAGACCTCCCCTGGCACTCTGGGGGTCACCATTTGAGCCCTGACTGTGGGGCCCCCCTCCCCTCCTCTCACGGTGCCCCTCCCGCCACGTGCTCGCAGCACCCTCCCCTGCCAAGGCTGGGGACAGCACCCACGGGCATGGCCTCCTCCCTGCAGCTTGGCCTTTCAGTGCAGGGGTAACTGAGGCCCCGCCCACCTGCCTCTTCCCCAGTGTTGGGGCCCCAAGGGTGAACAGGGGCTGCTCTGAACGCCTGGTGCTCCTCCCTCTGGGAGGCGCCGTGTTGGGAGCAGGGCCTTGGGGGCAGACTGCCTAGTCACAGAGCGAGTGTGGGTGCCCAGGAGTGAGTGGGGAGGCTGATGGGGGTCCTGGCCGCTACCCCAAAGCTGTATTCCACCCCACTGCTGGGCCCCCTTTCCTGCTCAGATTTCGTGGTGAAGCCACCTCTTGGCCTCTGGCTTCGAGCGAGGCCAAGATTTCTGTCCTCCGGGGACCCCTTCCTGGCGAGGGCCTGTCTGGGAAGGGAATTTCCTCTGGACCAGGCGGCATCCAGGGAGAAGCAGTCTCGGTGCATGGGGGTGGGACTCCAGGCTCCATCTATGAGCAGACCCTAGGCCAAGAGAAGAGCTGGGGTCAGAGAGCATTTGAGGTCAGACGACATTCAGGACCAGGATGAGGCTGAAGACTCACTCTATAGCTTGAATCAGGGGTCCATTGGGTGAAGTTCAGGCTGAAAGGAGAACACTGCCCCTACTCCCCACCCTGACCAGAGGAGGTTACAATTGGTTCCATGAACCAAGCCCATGGGATCATCTGTGGCCAGGGTCCAGCTGCTCTTGAATCCCAGGACGCGGCCACTCTGAAGCGCAGTCTTGTCTGGGCTAGAATCAAGGTCCAGACCAGGAGCAGGACTGCGCCTGGAACAAACCAGACCTGAATGGGGATTGGTATATCCAGAGGGTAGAGGGAGGAGGAGGAGGAGGAGGAGGAGGAGGAGGAGGAGGAGGAGGAGGAGGAGGAGGAGGAGGAGAGAGGAGGAGGAGGAGGAGGAGGAGGAGGAGGAGGAGGAGGCAGGCTTGAGAACACGGATGCCATCGGGGCTCGGTGTCTCCCCAGTCTCCGCTTCCTTTGGGGCTGGTGGCTGCCGGGCCGGGCATCTGAGATGCCTTTTGGGGCTCAGCCCACACGTGTGTTGGCACCTCCAGACCCACAGAGCCCATGAGCTCCCCCCCACCCACCACCACCACGCCGCTGCCTCCTGCCAAACCCAGCTGCCCATGGGCAGGCGCTGCCCTGGCTCTGCCCACGCCTCGCCTCCACCCAGACCCCAGCCGCCAGCCTCACTGCTGCTGGCCTCCTCCTGGCTCCAGGCTGCTCAGGGCGGGATCTGCGGGAAGAAAGCGGTAAACAGCAGCGGCACCAGTTCCGAGCGGCCGCCCAGGCCTGCTGACAGGAGACTCCATGGAAATCCAGAGGGAGGCGCCTGGCAGGGCCCACCTGGACGGAGGCCCGAGCTGGTAATTAAATTAATGCTGGTCCCTGTCCCGACAAGCGCAGAGGCAGGCGCCGGGGCCAAGCCCATTGCGCGGGCCTCCAGGACCCCTCCATTCGCGCGGGCCTCCAGGATCCGCCCATTCGCGCGGGCCTCCAGGACCCGTCCTGTTTCAGGGGAAAACAACCTCCAGAACTTATGTAACACCCCCATGCCAATCGCGTGCCCCAAGCCCTGTGCCCCCAAGGGCTTTTTATTTTTTTCTCTTGCAGGAAGGACCCAAGAGCTGAGGCTGGCCCTGCAGTGGGTCAGCTCTGCTGGACAGCAGTCGCCAAAGTGCCAGATGCGGCTCCACTGCTCAGGCGAGGCCAAGCGGGACCAGCGGTGCCGGGGTCCCGTGAACTGCACGTGGGCCCCCCTGCGCCCCGACCCGTCATCCTGCCTCAGAGCCGCTCCTCTGTGGTGTGCAGGGACTGTGGGGAGTGGAAAAGAAGCATCTGGACCCCAAGAGGGCATGGGACAGACAGAAGATGCTGACCTGCCGGGAAGAAAGGGCCACGGAGCCAGAGCTGGGCCCGACCAACCCCGGTGCAGCACTGCCCAGGCTCAGAGGGGCTGCAGAAAGCCCCCTACACTGCTGGCTGGATCCTCCGAATGTTCCTCAGAGCTGCTTCCCATCTGACAAATGGGTACATTGAGGTAGGGGCAATTGTGCACCCCACATGGCCCCATAAAACACAGCCAGAGGAAGTGGCACTGCTGGGATTAGAACCCGGGTCTGTTCTAATCCCAACAGCTCCTTAAACCCCCTGGTTCTGCTCAAACCAAGGCATGAAGAATCTGCTCGAACCCCGCAACAGTAATAGAGAGCAGGCGGGTGGGGGAGAGGCGGCAGGGGCCGACTCTAAGACTTAGGGCGCTGTCCCCAGCACAAGACAGTTGAGGGGGGGGTGGCGGGGGGTGCTTGCGGGGGCCCGGAGAGTCTGGGGGGCCTGAGCCCGTGAGACAGGGGTGGGGTCCCGGCATCCCAGCTCCAAGCATGAGCTGCTTGAGTGGGGGAGAGAGTGCCCGTCCCGGTCATCTGGGAGTGAGGGCCGGAAGGGGCAGAAGCAGGCCTGAGTCCCGGGCCCCACACCTCCCACGCCTCAAGAGCTCCCACTAGCACGAAACGCCTTTCCTGGGGTCAGCAATGGGAAAGTGAAGCCCAAGAACGGGCCGGGTGTCCCCACCGGCGGCCTCTGTGGGTGCGTCACCGTGTGCGTGGACCCCACAGAACTTCGCCAGAAAGACGAAGATGAGAGACTGCGTTGGGGTCTGTCCCCCCAATAGCAGGAAGAGAAACAGCAGCACAGAGAGGGAGAGCCACCCTCTCTGAAGGGGGTCATATAACAGGGTCCAGAGAAGGGGCTTTCCCAGGCCCAGCCCCCAGACCCTGCCCGGTCCTTGGGGTCAGAAGGTCCCTGCCGGCCCGTCATCCGGAATGAGAGTGTTTGTTTCCAGCCGAATAGCTCCCAGCCGCAGGCGGACGGGGTGGGATGCGCATTCCAGACTCCTGGCTGCAGCAGAGACGTGCAGACGGACTGGGAGGCTGCCCGGCCACCTCGCCGCCTCCTGGTGGCCGCGTGCCCACCCCCAAGGCCTGGGGGTCTGGCTGCCAGCGCGGCCAAGAAACTTGTGGCCAAAGGTATTGGCCACACCCGCCTGCTTCTGCCTTGCTCCCCTCGCATCTCTGTTCCATGCGCGTGTACTTCGTGGGGGTCACCAGACACTGCAAGGACAAGCATGCCAG
>JAJIBD010011666.1:0-37906 GCA_021461705.1 Cryptotis parvus | reverse complement strand
GGGACATTGGTGATGGGAGATGGGTTCGGGTGGAGGGATGGGTGTTGGAACACTGTAGAACCAAAACTCGACATGAGCATCTTGCAATTGTATGAAAAGTGGTGTAATAAAATTTGAGGAAAAAAAAGAGGGGACCCCTGGGTTTGAGACCCAGCATCACCCCTGAACACTGGTGGTGTGGCCCCTCAAAAACCTTATTCTTGGGGGCCAGAGAGAGGGGGAGTAGAGGGGGGGGGCGCTTGCCTTGCACACGGCTGACCCGGGTTCGATCCTCAGGGCCCATATGGTCTCCCGAGCACTGCCAAGAGTAATTCCGAGTGCAGAGCCAGGAGTAATCGCCGGGTGTGACCCCAAAAATTAATTCTTTTGTGCCAAGGCAGAGGATCTGGCTCAATGGAGACCAACTAATTGTCTTGCATGTTGGAGACTCTGGGTTCAATTTCTGGTACAAGGGAAGGAGGGAGAGGAGTGAGGGAAGAGGAGTGAGAACTAAGCATGTGACTGTCATATAATGCCTGCCCTGAATGCAGGAGTCCTAGGTTTGATCCCTAGCAGAGAGAGAGAGAGAGAGAGAGAGAGAGAGAGAGAGAGAGAGAATACACAATGTGGCAAATAATTCAAATACTGAAAATTATCAAATGAAAAATTAAATACTCTTGCCACTTCCCAGAGTAACCACTTTTTAATTTAGTTTTTGGGCCACATCCAGCCATGCTCAGGGCTTACTCCTGGGTCTGCACTCGATGATCACTCCTGTCAGTGCCCGGGACACGTGGGATGCCGGGATCAAACCCAGGCCGGCTGTGTGCCAGGTAAACGCCTCCCCCACGGTGCTACCTCAGGCCCCGAGTTTAACGGGAATGATTTTAGCTCTCATGACTGTCTCCCTGACTGCAAAGCGTGTGTGAAGTTGCTCATTTCCTGATTCATCAATTCCAAAGTAAAGCTAGTTGCTTTTTGTCACACAATTTTGTTTCCTCACTTTGGTGGAAGACCTGGGTCCGAGTGCAGGCTTGGAGTCCTGACCAAGAGCTAGAGGTCTGGGGAATCCCATTATCTTGGATCTGTTTCTCAGTAGCAGAGCTTGTTTTATTATTGGTAATTAGTACAGGCTTTAAAAAAAAAAAAGAAAAATTCTGTTTCCTCACATCTACCGCATCTCTCCTCTCCTTTTCACACCACTTTCAATATTTGATGTTTTGGGGAGTCCCAACTTGGGGTACTCAAGACTTACTGCTGACATGCTTCAGGGGCTGCTCCCAGAGGTGTTTAGGGCAACGTTCAATGCCAGGAATCAAACCTGGGTTCCCACCGGCAAAGCATGTGTTCCAGCTTTCGCCCTCACTGGCCCCCTCTAATGCCATTGTTTCTGAGCTAACGCTAAATGTCCAGAGAGATCTGGACGTGCTGAGAATAGGCTCCGCATGCAGAAGGCTGGGCGAGACCACTGGCACCTTGAACATCACCTGGAATGACCCCCAAGCACTGAGCCAAGGGTAGCCCCAGACTCCCTCCAGCTTGGGTGTGGCCCAAAACCACCAAATAAATAAACCAACTTCAGCCAACTTCAGCCTCGTAACACCGGCTCTAGCAAGCAGCTGCTACCACAGCTGTATTTCAGGAAGCCCAGCCCTCCACAGTTGGGGCCCCCAAGGACGTCAGACAGCACACTTCCCATCACCCCATTTCCTGAATTCAGCCTTAGTGCTGAGTTGGACGGAGGAAAACAGTGTTTTGGCCACTGGGACGTTTCCCCTGGAAAAGTGCTCAGTGGCCTGCCCGGGGATGAGGGGGGCGGGGGGGAGGAAGAAGCACTTTGTCAGACTCCAAAGGGCTGCACGCCCCAGCGTGACTGGGCAAGTCCTTTCCTGGTGAAAGTCGGCCCCAACCCGCCATCCATTAGCTGTGCTGAGAATTGCTGGTGGCTCTGGGACACTTGGGGACAGCGCATCTAGAAACAGGTCACAAGTTGGAGCTGGAGTGATAGCCCAGCGGGTAGGGCGTTTGCCTTGCACGCGGCCAGCCTGTGCCGGCCTGGGTTCGATCCCCGCATCCCATATGGTCCCCCGAGCACCGCCAGGAGTAATTTCTGAGCGTAGAGCCAGGAGTAGCCCCTGAGCATCGCCGGTGTGACCCAAAAAGCAAAAAAAAAAAAAAAAAGAAAGAAACAGGTCACAGGGGGCCAGAGCGACAGCACAGTGGGGAGGGCGTTAGCCTTGCATGCAACCGACCTGGGTTTGATCCCGCGCATCCCATACGGTCCCCAGCACCACCAGGAGTGATTCTGTGTGCAGAGCCTGGAGTAACCCCTGAACAACACCGGTGTGACAAAAAAAAAAAAAAAAAAAAAAAGAAAAAGAAAAAGAAGGGGGCCGGGCGATAGCCCAGCGGGTAGGGCGCTTGCCTTGCACGCCCGCCGCTGCCAGCCGGCCTGGGTTCGATCCCCGCATCCCATATGGTCCCCCGAGCACCGCCAGGAGTAATTCCTGAGTGCAGAGCCAGGAGAAACCCCTGAGCATTGCCGGTGTGACCCAAAAAGCAATAATAATAATAATAATAATAATACACAGGTCACAGGGGCTGGGGGTGTCACGTGACTTGCCGCTGAGGACAGCCCAGTGCCATCCCCGGCATCACATGACCCCTCTCCGCTGGGGATTGGCTCTGGAGGCCCCAAGCATGCTGAGGGGGGGTCCCCAACACCAAATCACAGACCAGGTCGCCCCCGGGAGCTGCTGGCTCACACTAGGGGCTCAGGACACCAGCTCCGGGGCCTCTGGCAGAGGCACTGCCCAGACCTTCCTGAACGGGCATCAGGATTGTCATCTGGTAGCAGATGGAGTGAGACGGCGGAAGTGAGGTCACAGGTCACCAGGCCAGAAGTTCCTTTCAACCAGCCCCTCCCATGCCCTTGTCCAGCTGAAGAAGCGGACATAGGAAACTGCCATAAACTCCAGCGCCCCATGGACAGAGAAGCGGGCGGACGGCTGGAGTGACCTCTGAGCTTAGACCCGCTCCGGGGACTCACTCAGGCCAAGGGCAAGCCCGAGGGAAGCTCCCTGCAGGTGCCGACTCTGCATCTGAGGAGAGGGATGTGGACATCTGTTTCACCTGGGCGGGAGCCCCGGAGGGTCCAGTGTGTTTGGAGGCTCTTGCCCCACACCTGACAGACACTCATCTGGGCTGGGGGTGCCTGGCCTGGACCCCCCCCAGGCACTACCCAGCTCTGGCTGGACAGCAGTGAAGGCGGGGGTGGAGGGTGAGATGCTGACTAGGGACAGGCTTCCAGAAACGGCCAGAAGGTCGGGTCTGGTTCTGTGGGCAAAGGGACAAAGCCGCCCCTCAGCACTGCCACAGCTCACGACCACAGGCCTTCCTGCTGCCGCCCGCCTGGGGCAAAGGTGCCCACCACTGTCACGACAGAAGGGAACGAAAGCCCGACCCTGTGCCCGTGGGGAGACTCCCCCCCTCCCTCACTAAGCCCTTTCCCAGGGCCAGCGGGGCCCCTGACCAAGAGCAGTATCAGGGCGCCACAGCGACGTAGCTTGGCGCGAGAGCACGGGGCAGGGGGCATCTGCCTCACACCCAACCCAGGTTCCAGCCCCAGCATCCCGTAAGGTCCTCGAGCACTCAGGTGTGATTCCTAAGTGCAGAGCCCGAGGGAAGCCCCTGAGCGTCACTGGATCCAAACACAAACAAAACTGAGCTAAACACAAAGACCGGGCCGGAGTGATAGCCCAGCCGGGTAGGGCATTTGCCTTGCACGCTGGCCGGCCTCTGCCGGCCCGGGTTCGATCCCCGGCATCCCATATGGTCCCTCGAGCACCGCCAGGATTAATTTCTGAGTGCAGAGCCAGGAGTAGCCCCTGAGCATTGCCGGGTGTGACCCAAAAAGGCAAAAATAAATAAATAAATAAACACAAAGACCTCCCCCAGGAGCAGAGATGTCAATGGACAGCTGTCCCCTCGGGCTGTGGACAGGGACAAGTGCCCCCACAAGTGCCCCTCCAGGCCAGGGCCAAGCTGATGTCAGCCCAGGGCCCGGGTCTGAGCTGCCACGGCCTCCCCTAACACTGAGGCGCCAGCACAGCGTCACACATGCCCCAGGGCGTGCGGCCTCTCTGCACTGTCTGTACAGACCTTGTCCATGGGACAGTTCCCAGGAGGTCCAGGGTCCCTGCCCAGCACCACTAGGAGTTGCCTCAGAGGGTGTGGGCCTCAAACCTGAAACAAGCAGGCAAAAGTCATTCAAATCGGGTGCTCCAGCCAACAGCACTGTTGACCCCTGTGCCAGAGCCATGTCCACTCATTGGACACTTCTCCCTGGATCCGCCCACTGATGAGTGTTGGGACCCGCACACAGCGGTCACTGGGTCCCAGGCCCTGACCTCCACACTTCATCTAGACGATCCACCTGTTGATGTGGGCCATCCCCAGTGGTGCTCAGGGCTTATTTCTGGCTCTGCAATCCGGGATGACTCCTGAAGCGGAGGGGATAGAGCCCAGGCTGGTTCTGTGCAAGCCAAGTACCCTCACTGTACTATCTTTCCAATCTTTCCAATCCAGAAAAATTAAAATAAAAAAACTCATTTTAACCTTCAAACTCTCCCTGTGGGAGGAGATGAGACCAAGAGTCAGCTCAGCAGAGAATCCGGGTCACGGAGCGTATGTACTGCTGAGTCAAGGCAAATGCAGGGTGTTGTCAGAGTTAGGGTCAGGGTTAGGGTCAAGGGGTCCAGACCGAGCGTTCCAGGGAAACACCAAGCTCAGGGACTTCTTCCTCCTTGTTTTCCCTTAGCAATGGGTCATTTATTTATTCATCCATCCATCCATCCATCCATCCATCCATCCATCCATCCATCCATCCATCCATCCATCCATCCATCCATCCATCCATCCATCCATCCATCCATCCATCCATCCATCTATCTAGCATCTAATCTATCTATCTATCTATCTATCTATCTATCTATCTATCTATCTATCTATCTATCTATCTATCTATCTATCTATCTATCTATCTATCTATCTATCTGTTTGTTTATTTTGCTTTTTTTGGGGGTCACACCCAGCAGTGCTCAGGGTTTACTCCTGGCTCTGCACTCAGGAATTACTCCTGGTGATGCTCAGGAACCATATGGAATGCCAGGGATCGAACCCGGGTCAGCCACATGCAAGGCAAACGCCCTCGCCCTGTGCTATCACTCCAGGCCCCAGCAATGGGTCATTTAAAAAGAAACACTTGTGGCCCGAGAGACGGCACGGCAGGGACCAGGAATGAGCGCCGAGCGCAGAGCCAGGAGTAACCCCCTGAGCATCATGGAGCGTAATCCCTAAACAGAAAGTGACTCTGGCTCAGAATCACTTGTGACAGATAATGCTGATGACAGACGACAGATCCAGATAGAAAGAGGAGGCTGATAGCTCTTATTTACTAACAGACAAGGAAGTTCAAGCCCACCAAGCCTTGGCGGCGTCAAGGTCCTCATCTGACGCCAGGAGGAAGATCTGGTGTCCTGCCATTCAGGTGGACTGAGCTGGTGGCCAAGGGCAGGCCGCGAGGGTCACGGCTGGGGGAAGAGGCTTGAGTCCCACGCTGGCCAGAACCCAGCCTGTGCCCTTTCAGAACCCCACTTTAGGGGGTCCAAAGGGAGAGAGGGGAGCCTCCTACCTACCCTCTCCGGGCCAGGCCAGCCCCCTCCCTGGGGTGCTGGACCCCCGAGAAGCCAGGGGAGGCTGGGTGAGTTCCTGCAGCCTCGTTTCCGCCCCGCCCGCGGCTCTGCGGGCTCCGTGCAGAGCTGTGGCCTTATAAGGCAGAGCCTCCCGAGCAAGCATCTCCCTGGGCGGTGGCTGCTGGGGAGCCCAGCCGAGAGGTGGACGTCCCAGCCCCCACCTCAGCCCCCAGCTGCAGCCCTGGACTCTCCCAACAGCAGGATGCCGGCTGTGGCCCCAGGCCAGGAGCCTGCTAAGAGCCTGAAGATTGGGCTCCGGGCAGAGGGAACACAAACACGCCCCCCTGCAGGCCTGGTGGGGGGGCAAGGCCAGTGCAGGCCCCCGGGGCTCGGACTGGAAAACTTCACTCGCGCCTGGGGTCTAACCGGCTGGGTCTCTGCTCCCTCGGGCAGGCGCCTGGAGTGACGTCATTGCAGCAACCGGCTCTGCTCTCGCCGCCCTCCCTGGAGCAGGAATATGGTCCCGTACAAGCAGCGCCAGCGGGACAGGAGAAGGCTCCAGAAAGACCCTGAGTTCCCAGTGCCCAGGCCGAGGGAAAGCAGGGGTGCCCTCCCCCACCTCCAGACCCGGCCAGAAGGAAACGCCCCCTCCAAAGCCTGCAGCCCAGCGGGGCTCCCACGTCCTCCACCCTTCTTCTTCCAGGCAGCCCTCCTGAGAGCCCCTGTTCTGGCTCACACCGAGACCTCTGCCAACAGGCGGATGATGGGGTCTCTTGGCCCCGCGTCCCCTGTGGCAATCCCAGGCCAGAGCCCACTGGGGTCAGGCCGCCCTCCCAGGTGCTTCCTGTTTTGCTGCCTCTGGCTTCGGTGTCCAGGGGAAGCCGGGGCAGCTCTGGGCACCGCAGGGCTTCCCACTGTGGAGCTGGGTGCCATGGTGTCTGCTTTTCGGGTGCGGAGATAGAACCCAGGGCTCCACACATGCAAGGCAAGTGCTCACCACTGGGCCATCTCTCCAGCCCCGCAATCCCTCCGAGGTGAGAAGAAAGACCCCCAGCCCCGCTCTCCATGTCCCTGGAGCTTGCACCTTGGCAGCCTGACCTGGAGCTCTGTCCACTCCCGAGCGAGTCCTGTGGTCCACTGAGAAGTTTGGGGGCACCCAGAGCACCAGCACGGAGTTGAAAGAGCTGCAGGGCAGAACTGGTGCCGTATTGAGGCAGGAGGGCACGTGTCCTGCACAGCTGACCCAGAGTCAACGCCCAGCACCCCTGTATGATCCCCTGAGGCCCACCAGGAGCCATGACTGAGCGCAGAACCCAACAGTAGGCCCTGAGCACCACTGGGTACGATCCCAAACAAGCGAACACACAGTAAAAGACCTGTGGGCCAGAGAGACCACACAGGGATGAAAGTGTCTGCCTTGAACACAACAGGCCTGGGTTCAATCCCCAACATCACATCTGGTCCCCAAAGCCTGGCCAAGTGATCCCTGAGCACAGACCTAGGAATAAATCCTGTCACTGCTGATGTGGCCCCAAAAACAAAACAACATCGGGGCCGGAGCGACAGCACAGCGGGGAGGGCGTTTGCCTTGCATGTGGCTGACCCGGGTTCGATCCCTGGCATCCCCATATGGTCTCCCAAGTTCTGCCAGGAGTAACCCCTGAGCATCACCGGGTGTGACCCAAAAAGCTTAAAATATATAATCATGTCTAATCATGGCCTTATTTCTGCCCTGGAGCCTCAGGGGTCTGCGGGCACCCTGTGAGATCACTGGCAAGCGACACAGCACCCAGGCCCGGGGAAGCTGGAGCACCTGAACCTCCCTACGGAGCTCAAGCCACTCAGCTACGCTCCAGGGCTCTCAGCTGCATTGGTCTGGGCAGCAAGCTGGGGCCACAGGCACAGGCAAGCCAATGCTCCAGGCCTGAGACACTCCCTGCCCACACAGCCGGAGTTCTTTGGCTTTTTGTTTTGTTTTTACTTTTTGGGTCACACCGGCGATGCTCAGGGGTTACTCCTGGCTCTGCACTCAGGAATTACTCCTGGCGGTGCTCGGGGGACCATATGGGACGCCGGGGATCGAACCCAGGCCAGCACTGGCCGGCCGCGTGCAAGGCAAACGTCCTACCTGCTTTGACTATTGCTCCGGCTGTCTCCTTTAAATTTTTTAAATAAAAAAAGACAATTTTTTGGAGGGTACACCTAGCAGTGCGCAGGCTTGCTCCTGGTCCTGTTTTCGGCGTCACTCCTGGTGTGCCTCAGTGGACCACAAGTGGTGCCAGGGACTGAATCTGGGTTGACTCTGCAAGGCGGGCGCCTTGTCTGCTGTACTGTCTCTTCGTACAACCCCCTGCTTACTCGGCCATTCTTCACTGGGGCTCCTGCAGCCTCAGGTGCTGCTGGGACGTCACCCCTGCCGCTTACGGGGAGGGCTGATCAGCCATCTGGCCTTGGCCAGGTTTTTCTCTCCCCAAACAGCCTGGGAGAGAGCGAGGAGCAAGCCTGCAGTTGTGTCTGTGGGTGACATTGGTCCTGCCTGGGTCGTTCCTGTGCCGCTTCAGAGTGACTCAGAAACTGGAGCAATAGAACAGCAGCGGGGCGGAGCTATAGCACAGCCGGGAGGGCGTTTGCCTTGCATGTTGCTGACCAAAGGTTCGATCCCCGGCGTCCCATGTGGTCCCCCAAGCACTACCAGGAGTGATTCCTGAGCACAGAGCCAAGAGTAACCCTGAGTATCTCTGGGTGTGATCCAAAAAAAAGCAAAAAAAAAAAAAAATCAGTAGTAGAACAAGGTGCTTGCCTTGTACACAGCTGACCCGGTTTCAACCCGGCATCCCACATGATCACCTGATCCCTGACAGGAGTGATCCCTGAGTGCAGAGCCAGGAGTAAGCCCTGAGCAACATCAAAAAAACAAAACAAAGGGCCGGAGCGATAGCCCAGCGGGTAGGGCGTTTGCCTTGCACGCAGCCGGCCTGTGCCGGCCCGGGTTCGATCCCAGCATCCCATATGGTCCCCGAGCACCACCAGGAGTAATTCCCAAGTGCAGAGCCAGGAGTAACCCCTGAGCATTGCCGGGTGTGACCCCAAAAGCAAAAAACCTAATAATTCAAAGGAGGCGGTGGAACCGAGGAGCAGCTCAATTGGCAGAGCACAGCAAACACCTCCCAGCACAGCTGGGAGTGGGCCTAAAACAAAAAATAAATAAATAAAAGAGGCACGGAACAAACTTCTAAAATGTCAGAATCTGGGCCAGGGATGGCTCGGAGGGCTGCGGCACATGCTCAGCCTGCAGGTTGGACTCAGTCCCCAGTACCCCACGGTCCCCTAAGCGTCACCAGGTGTGACCCAAAAACAACAGAGAAAATTGGGTCATGATAGGACTGAAGTATAAACAATAAGGACCGTGTCAGTAAAATTTACTTAAATTTGAGGGGCCAGAGAAAATGGTACAATGGGTGTTTGCTTCACGCAGTCGACCTGGGTTCGCCCCCGAGCACCCCTGAGCACTGAGCACCCCTGAGCACTGCCAGGTGAGATGGAAAAACAAAAAAATAAAAAGAAAACAATAACAAAAGTACTTAGGGGCAAAGGACAATTGGCTAGGGGAGAGGACCAGCAGTGCTCAAGGCTTAGCCCTGACTGTGCTCAGGGATCTTAAGATCCTCGCAAGGCTTAGGGGACTACCTGGGTACTGGCGAGCAACACACATCAGCCATGGCCATGTGCAAGGGGTGTGTGTGTGTGTGTGTGTGTGTGTGTGTGTGTGTGAAAGAGAAAAGGAGCTCACAGAAGCTGCTGCATCCATGTTGGGGAAGAAGACAGAGTTCTCAGAAGTATCCTGCAATCCTTGTAATTTTGAGAAATTCTTCTGATATAATTTTTTTTGTATTGTTTTGTTTTGGGGTCACATCCGATGGTGCTAAGGGGTCCCTCCTGGCTCTGTGCTCAGAAATTACTCCTGGCTGTGCTTGGGGGACCATATGGGATGCCGGGATCGAACCCGGTCAGCCATCTGCAAGGCAAACGCCCTCCCTGCTGTACTATTTCTCCAGCCCCAGAAAAAAACTTGGGCAGCGCTGTGCCTAGCACAAGTCTCCAGCCTACAGACACATTGTTGGAGGTTGTGGACTGATAAAGTCAGGCAAGACAGGGGCAAGGTGGGGAGGCCGAGCCCTGCAGACAGCCTCACCCTGCTTTGGTTCTGCTTTGTTTGGGGTTTGGGTCTGGGGCCACACCGGCAGTGCTCAGGGATCCTACAGGATCGGCTGTGAGCCGTGGTGTACGGCAAGTGGCCTACCCGCTATACCGTCTCTCTGGCCCACCCGGCAGCGCTCCCCAACTCTGCTCCAAGGTCCTGAACCAGGCCTCCTTAACGCAAGCCGGCAATGTTCTCTGGGCCCTACCGCTCTGCCCTCAACCACGACCTGCTCCCTCAGCCCGGCCACACCCACAAACAGCCTTGACTCAGAAGGTCCATCATGGCTTTATTGCCAAGCCTCACACAAGGCGCTTGAAGCAGAAGGCATGGGGCGCAGCCCCAGGAGGCAGGCAGCAGGCAGTGTCTGTCCTGGGCGCCCGGGGCCCCTGAGCTGCTGGCTGGGCCTGATCTCTCAGCAGGATGACGCTGACACTCTGGTGACACTCTGGTGACCACAAGTGGGAGGCTGAGCTACAGCTGTGCCCACCCCGCCCCAGGCTGCTGGTGAAGGGGCTGTTCCTGAGGGGCACCGGCAGGGCTGCAGCTGCGACACCCAGACACGGGGCCCGGATTGTCTTCAGAGGGTGGTTTGGGGAGGCTAAAGGGGCCCCTGAGGCCCCTGCCCGGTCCAGGCTGCAGAGGCTCAGAGCAGACCCTCCCCACCACCAGCCCTCACTAACCCGTGGCCCCAGAGGCACCCTGGGGGAGAAGAGCAAAGTGCACAAACGAGGCCCCTCGGTGGGCAGCCACAGCGGAAAAGCAGAAAGACTGATGTGAGGCAGAGCGGGGAGGGGCGCACACACCTTTCCCTGGGGAGTAGGAGCAGAGGCATTGGGGACGGGTCCCGGCCCGGTGGCTACAGACCCCAGACCCCCAGCCCTCGGGCACAGGCATGCGCGGTGTCCCAACGCCTCAGCCTTGAAGCTGCATCTGGGCGCACGGCAGGTGTGGGCGCTTCTCTCCGGAGCGGCCGCCCTTGGACACTCCATTGGAGGCCGGGCCGGGGCCTTCCGCAGAGGCCTGACAGGGCGAATGAGGCAGGACACGTACAAGCAGCCCCCGTTTCCCCGGGGCCTTAGACTGACTCCCCCGACCCTCACAGCAGACTGGCCCGGGGCTGGGTGTGGACCTGGGCAGCCATTAGGGCCCTTAGAAACATGTGGGAGGAGCGAGGCTGGTCTGACACTCAGGTGGGCTCAGCTGTAAACTCCTGGGGGTGGGACACAAATGTGGTGAGCCCAGAAACCCAAGCGCTGGACCCAAGCCCTGGGCTGGTCTGGAACGACCCCAACCGTGCAGGTCCAGAGCCCCCGAGCAAGCGGCTGGCTGCGGCCAGACTGACAGGTGGCCGGCCGGGATGTGCGCAGAGTCTCGCCGCTGGTCTAGGGTGCGCTGCGGCGGTACAGGCTCACCAGCTCCTTCCGCTTCTCGGCCAGCACCGGGGCCCGGGGACGTCCTGGCCACACTCCCCCAGGAGCGGAGCTCCTGCAGGACCTGAGTGGCCTGTCGCAGCTGCTCCACGGCCTGGCTCAGCAGCTCCTCGGCGTCCACGGCGCCTGCTCCCCACCCCGCGCACGCTGCAGCAGCTTCTCTGTCTGCTCCGGCGCCACCTTCACCTCCAGCTGCGCCCGGAAGAGCCGCTCCTTTGCGCCCGCGGCCAGCAGGTCCCCAAGGGAGGCACAGCGCGGTGCGAGTGCGGCTCGGCTGACGGAGGGGGTGCGGAGCCCGTGGGGCCGAGTCGGGGGCGTCCCTGGGCTGCTGGAGGCCTGCCCGGCTGGAGGGCTCGTGTCCTTCGGCCACGCCCGTTCACGGCCACGGGGCTAGGTGCTGGGACGGTCTCGGCGGTCTCAGCCGTCTGGGCAGTCGGAGCCGGCTCAGATACCTCCATGGAGACCCTCAGTCTCTCGGACAAGATCTTGGGTGGGGAGTCGGGGGCTGTCCCCCTTCCTTGGGCCCAGGAGCCTCGGAACCTGGCCCTGGGGGCTCCTCCCAGCTCACCTTCAGTCTGTCGCCCTCAGGGTGCCCCTGGGCTCGGGCTGCTCAGGGCCACTGTCTTCAGGAGCTGGAGCCGCCGAGTCCCTCCTGGCTCTCGCCATCGGGCGCCCGAGGTCGCAGGGGGCTGGGGTAGGGACCCTCTCCTGGGCGGGGACTCGGCTCTGGACCCAGGGTGGCTCCAGTCCACGGCTGGAGTCGGCTTGGAGGGGGCATCGGGGCCGCAGCGCCTCACGGCCCGGGTTGCCGCACCCTGGTCACTGGGCACAGAGGCGGGGAGCGTGCTGTCCGAACGCCCAGGTCCAGGCGGGACAGGCCGTCAGACGCCGCATTGGCTACCTGCGGGGAGACAGACATCGATGACTGGTCACGCCTGCACCCTGGTGACCCTCCTCTGTGCCATGCCCGGAAGTCCCTGAGAGGGACCACTGTCAGGAAGCCGGAACCAGTTGGCTTCTTCTGCCCCTGCTCAGCCTGGGCGCTGGACACGGTCCCTGCACAGCGATGGCCCAGACGGGCTCCTCGGCTACACCCCTCTCGCCCGACCTGTCCCCCACCACCCGGAGTGCTGCAACATGGCCCCAGACAGAGAGATGCCAGGACAACACTCACAGTGGCCCACAGTGGGCACACAAGCACCTGTCACAGGGCCCAGCAGGGGCTCTCTCTGAAGCCTGGGTGAGGCTGGGGAGAGCGGCCCCGACAGACCCCTTCCTAGTAGGGTCCAACCTAGTCCTTCTCCCAGCAGGAGAGGGACTGATGCCCCTCACGCCCCGTGACCGGGCTGTCCCTCAGACACAGGCCCCCTTAGGCTGCAGAGACCAGCCCCGAGACCCGGGCCCTTCCCTCCGCTCCCTCATCGGTGCAGCCACTGATGGCTCCTCCTGCTCCACTAGGGACCCCCTCTCTGCTGTCCCCAGACTGTCCCCTCCCACCACCCATGGCAGCATTTGCTCTGACTTTTTTCTGAGCCTGTGACCACAATGCTCTGAGCACCTACAAACGGGACCCCACCCATGGGACCCCCATACCCTCCTCTGACCTTCGAACCCCTCCATCCTGATGGTCAGCTAGATGGCTACTGTCCCCAGGCCACTCGCTGGTAGCCTGGTGGCGGTGGTGACAGTGACCAGCTCTGCAGCTGGAAGGAGGGAGTGTCCCTCAGGGACCAACTCTGCCACTCCGCACCGACACCCTGGCACAGCGAGCAGGAATGGGGGAGCCCAGCCTGGCTGCCCCCAGTGCCAACCCCAGGTCTGCTGACCTCACCTCCTTCAGGTGAACACGAGTGGGCGGTCGGCGCCGCTGGCCCCTCGGACACGGTCGCGGCGTCACGTGCTCCAGGGCACAAGTCTTGTCCACCTTGACCTGGGAGGGAGGACAGGTGAGACCTGGGGGCCACGAGGTGGCGGGGAGGGACCGTGCCCCCGACCCCTGCCCCCGTCTATGCCCAGAAAGAACCGGGGGCAAATACAGAAATGTGGGGGCGTGGCTGTCGCCCAGCAGTGCGGGACCGGATGGCAGAGAGCCCCGGCATGAGCCCCTCTCAGGGGCCGCAGCGACAGCACAGCGGGTAGGCGTCTGCCTGCACGGGCCAACCCGGGTTCGAGCCCGGCACCCCAGGAGTAATTCCTGAGTGCAGAGCCAGGAGTGACCCTTGAGCATTGCTGGGTGTGACCCAAAAAGCAAAAAAGAGTCTCTCTGGGGACCCCCGGGCCAGCTTAGGGCAAAAGCAGGCCCACACCTCCTCTGTGAGGGTCAGGAAAGCGGGGGCACTGGCAGCCAGGAAGCCTCCGGGAAATCTACACTCTGAACCCCAGAGCAAAGCAGAGCAGGACAGCAGGCAGGGCACGCACCTAGTTCGATCCCTGGCACCCATGGGACCCCGAGCCCCTCAGGAGTGAGTAATCCCTGAGCACCGCCGGGGTGGCCCAAAACCAATAAATAAATTGAATCGCCTCAGTCGACGGAGAGGGAGGACGCGTCTCGGCTCAGGCCACCACACTGGGCCCAGTTTCTGCCCCTCCTGGTGGGACAGAGGCCAGCTGGGAGACTGGCCCCAACCTAGCCCAGCCCGGGAGGCCACTTGCTTCCTTCGCTGAGGGACACTGTGAGAGCGGCAGCCCCCGTCCAGGGGTCCCGCCAGGCCGGGCAGCAGCGCACCTCATCAAAGACCTTGTTCTTGCGCGGCTGATGCCCTCGTTGAGGGCTCGGATCCACGACTCCTTCTCCTCGCCACTGGGTGCTTGGAACTTGATGTCGTTGACCTGCAGGGCCGGGGAGAGGGGGAGACACTGACTCACAGAGGGGCGGGGGAGGGTGTTTGCTTGCACACGGCCGACCGGGGTTCGATCCCCAGCATTACATATAGGCCCCTGGGCACCCCAGGAGTAATTCCTGAGTGCAGAGCCAATGGTAACACCTGAGCATCGCCGGGGCGATAGCCCAGTGGGTAGGGCGTTTGCCTTGCACGCGGCTGGCCCATGCTGGCCCGGGGTTCGATCCCCGCCATCCCATGTGGTTCCCCGAGCACCGCCAGGAGTGATTCCTGAGTGCAGAGCCAGGAGTAACCCCTGAGCATTGCCAGGTGTGACCAAAAAAGAAAAGAAAAAAAAAGAGAGACTGAACATGCTCAGCCTAGAATCCCCCGCACCAGCCCCCTCACCTGTGAAGGGACATGAAACACTAATGACACTGCAGTGACTAAGGTTTGCCGAGAGAGGACAGTGGGGAGGTGCTCCGCCTTACAGGAGCGGACACAGGAGTGACCCTCAGCATCCCATACAGTCCCCAGTGTTGCAGGACTCCTCTAAGGGCCGCTGCATCTGCTCTGAATTGCCGCCTGCAAATCACTTCGTAGATAAGGGGGTAGTCTAAATGTGGCAGTTTATCTGACCATGTATGCTGTACTAGCTGGTATAAATATTCTCCCAAGCTACCACAATCATCATGGGACTAGCTAGATCTTACCAGCATATTTGCCTGGCCACGTAGGATCCCTAAGTAATTAGACCAGAGAGAAATGATGTTTGTCTCCAAGCAAACAAGCATGGCTCCCTGATATACTCAAAGGCAACTAAAATACAAAACTACCATGAAGTAGAAGAGACTTGTGAAGGCTTGGAGAAATATTTAACTGGCATTAGTATTAGTCTTTGGTACAGAGACATGCCATCTCAGAAACCCCCTTCTCTACCCTATAAAGACATTTCCAGGCAGATCTTGGCTCAAAACATTAGCATATAAAAGGACCTAGGTGAGGTGCTGGGAGAGATTCCCTTAGGGCATTTGACCCCCCCCTGCTTCCCATAACAGTGGGAGGGAGGTCTGAGTTGCAGGGGTATAAAACCAGCCTGCTACCTCTCTTAGGCGCTTCTTTTTGGGCTCTCTCTTTGTGACCTCCCACCCTTCTTGGGAGTCTTGTCTTTGTCTCCTCTTTACAGGGCCTTTACCCGTGGTGGCCGCCATCTTGGCCTACACGTGTCTGGGGTTCTAGCTGGGAATCTTAAGCACAGGGCTTTTCCTTTTGCTGATTTGTATGCCTGAACCTGTGATAAGTAAAGCCTTTTAAAACTGCATCGGATTCCTGAGTTTTCATCCATTCCTCGCCGGCTTTGGAGGTAGAAGGGAACTCGCTTCCCGGCACTGTCGGGGACCCGGCGGAGCTCCCTCAACACCCCAGCACCAGTAGGAGTAACCCCTGAGCATCACCGGTGTGGCCAAAAACAAACAGAAACCAAAACAAAACAACTCAACTCAGGCGTATCACTGTCTTCCCATTGTTCATCGATTTGCTCAAGTGGGCACTAGTAACATCTCCATTAGTCCTGTCACAAGCAAGTGCAACCCAAGGGCATCTACTTGCTACAGGGACAGGAGGAGCCTGAAACCATTCTTCAGGTTATGGAATTGAGGTCCATAATAATTACTAGTCTTTGGCATAACAAGTAAATAAAACACGGGTAGCTTGCCAGGCTTTACCGTGTAGGTGGTATAGTCTCAGTAGAAGGCTCTCAACCCGAGCATTTACTGATGAAACTTAAAGGGGGAAGATCAGGTTTTAAACTCAGGCGTGCTGAGAGAAAGCACGGTGGCAGGGAACTTGCCTGGCCCGCGGCAGCCTGAGTCCAGTGGCCGGCACCGCACAGGGGAGCTCCCTGAGCACCGCCAGGTGTGTGCGCCCCCCCAACACAGAACAGAAACCAAAGCAAGGACCACAAGAAGCCCACACCAGTGTCCAGTAGATCTCTGAAGAGAACAGCTGGGGGCTGCCAGCCCGCCCCTCCCCGGTGTGCCCAGCGCCTTCCTCCGTTATGTAACGCCCAGCCCCGGCATCCTCATTATATAACTTCCTCCTGGCCTGAGCCTCCTCCAGGCCGGGTCCCACCCTCCTCCCCAGCCAGGCCAGGCCACAAGCTCATTTGCATGACAGGGTAAACCCGATCCTGGCAGCGGCACTCAGTGAAGTCAGAGCCCAGGGGCACCTTGGCAGCTGCTCCTGAGTGCAGCTGGCAGAGCTCCGAGAGGGACAGCGTGCCCAGCTGGGCCCCTCTGAGCCCAGGGCTGCCGGGCTCCGCGACAGGCAGTGAGGCGCAGCGCAGCACCGGGCAGTCCAGACCCCCAGTGCCCGCCTGGCTCCTCCCCCCCAGGGCCCCTAGGACAGAAGCACCAGGCCCACAGCAGCCTCACTTGCTGCTCTGTCCCCTACAACACACAGGGGCCCAGAGGGGGCGTCCACTCTGCTCTCCCCAGGAAGGAGCTGGCCAGAGGGAGGGCGAGGGAGGTCAAAAGGGATTTCCTGGAGCTCCAACAGGGAAGAGCAAGTCAGAAAGTGGCTCGTGGCCCAGAGGATAGTACAGCGGGGAGGGCATCGGTCCCCTAAGCACCACCAGGAGAAACCCCTGAGCACCATCAGGTGTGGCCCCAAAGCGTAAAAACGTTGGTCCTTCCACACTTCCCCTGCCCCCAGAATCGCTGCAGAGCTGTAGGCTGGGCAAGACCCTCCCAAAACCCCCACCAGGAGGCCAGGAGGCCAGGACTGCCCATAGGCCACAGGGCAGAGAGGAAACAGCGGGGGAGGCGAAGGCAGGAAAGAGGAAAGGACCAATCTGGCCAGGGCAAGCCGGGCAGCAAGGCCCAGCAAGGCCACCCTGCTTCCTGGCAGCGTCTGCTGGTGACCTCATGGCAGGGGCGTGGGGACCGGAAGGCAGGGGGAGAGGGCAGCAAGACACTGGCCCCTTTGTTTATTTGAGGAGGGGGAAGCAGCCCGGGACCAGACCGCTGGGGTCATGTGACCTCCCCAGCTAGAGGCCTCCTGAGGATGGGGAACACCCAGGGAGCGGGAGGAGAGCGAGAGGAGGTGGGAGGGGCGCTCGGAGCCCACCACCCCGCAGCCTCTGCCACACGCCCTCTGTTCCCAGAGTCACCCAGCCAACCTCAAGCTTGGCCAGCCTGGGGGTGTGAGACAGCAGCTGAGAATGCACAGGACTGGGGAGAGGGGCCGCACAGCAGAGGACAGAGACCACCTCCCACCTGCACTCAGACACCCGGCACGCAGTCAGGCTCACGCACACTCAGACACACACCCACGCAGTCATGAGTACACGCATATGCCCACCTGCAGTAACGCACACACATCGCACATGTGCCCACGCACACACTCATACACATTTGCAGGCAGTAGCACATATGTACACATGTATGCATTCAAATACACATGTGCACATCTGTTTTCTAATACATACGTGTATCTGCATATGTAAACGAACGCATGTGCACACACATACATGTACACTTGTATGTGTACATATAATGCACCTACATGTGCACTCACACATGTACAAAATCGCACATTCACATGTGCACATATGTACATACACTCACACGTGCACACGTGCACAGGCACTCACGCATACGCACTCGCACATGTGTGCTCACATATGATCACACGTACTACATGTGCACTTACATACTCACATATGTACACATGTGCACACACGCATGCCTGAACACATATGCACAGAAGGGGCATGAAGGCCTCCCTCCCCTGCCGTCCAGCCTCGGCCGGGATGCCATCAGCCGCGGGAGGGAGCCCCAGGCCTGAATGGAAGAGCAGGGCCCAAGCGGGGCCCAGCAGGCAGCCGCTCTCCTCACGGTGAGTCCCCGCAGCGGCTCACCTTGTTTCCGGGCGACCGCAGCAGGACGGCGGTAAGCTTCCGCTTCAGCAGAGCCCGGAGGTCCTGGCACTTCTCGTAGCTGCCGAGCTCCACCGTCTCCACACACTTCTGCTCATCCTGGAGAGAGAGCGGGGGCACGCCCAGACCTGAACACCAGCCCAGCAGAGAAGTGCCCTGGACCCCGCTGAAGGCTCAGGCACCAACTGACCAACACGGGGCAGAACTGACCGTCAGCCTGGCTGGCGGATGCCCCAGGCTCAGCACACACGGACACGGGCTCAGCCCAGGCAGTGCCTCACCGCTCACCAAGGAGCTTGGCCGAAGGAGGAGATGGAGGGAGCTGTAGAGGCTCGAACCGGGCCAGGCCGCAAGAACCACATGGGCTGAGG
Source organism: Cryptotis parvus (assembly GCA_021461705.1). Classification (NCBI taxonomy): domain Eukaryota; kingdom Metazoa; phylum Chordata; class Mammalia; order Eulipotyphla; family Soricidae; genus Cryptotis; species Cryptotis parvus. The sequence continues at coordinate 19,476 of JAJIBD010011666.1, read as the reverse complement.
CCAGGCAGAGGGACCGGGTCAGGGAGCCAGACACCACCCATGAGACCCGAAGGCCTGCGGGGGCTTCCTACCCTGCTGCCCCCACCCCGGATCCTGACCTGACTCCCACCTGGCCTGCACAACCCCAGGCGAGAGATTCATAAACGCACCCCCTCCCTCCCCAGCCTGCCCGTGGAGGCGGGGCTGGCGCTGGGGACTGGCCACCACATTAAGCACAGCCAGGGGACATGGCTGGAGTGACAGCACAGCGGGGGGAACACCTGCCTTGCACCTGCATGCAACTGACCCAGGTTCGATCCCGGCACCCCACATGGTCCCCAAGTATCACCAGGAGTAATTCCTGACTACAGAGCCAGGAGAAACACCTGAGCATTGCCGGGTGTAACAAAAAAAACAAAAAAGCAACGGTCGGAGAGTTGGCACATTAAGGAAGGCACTCGCCTTGCATGGGGCCAGCTGGGCTCCAAACCCAGCACCACACAGGGTCCCCAAGCCCTGCTGCGAGTGATCCTGAGCAGAGACAGGAGTAACCCCTGAGCACCGCCAAGTGTAGCAAAAAGGAAAACAAAAAGTACAGAGGTGGGGCCGGAGAGATAGCCCAGCAGGTAGGGCGTTTGCCTTGCACACGGCTGGCCCATGCCGGCCTGGGTTCAATCCCCGGCATCCCATATGGTCCCCCCGAGCACCGCCAGGAGTAATTCCTGAGTGCAGAGCCAGGAGAAGGCCCTGAGCATTGCCGGGTGTGACCCAAAAAAGAAAAAAAAAAAAAAAAAGGACAGAGGTCAGACAAGAGGCCAGCAAGAGCCCAGCAGGGTCCCTCCCTGAGCAGGACGCATAGATTACTGCAGTAACCTGGAACCCGTGGCGCGTGCAGCAGACACGCATGCCCCCACACGCATGTTCCACCTGGACGACACCCAGAAGCCCTAACTCCTGGCCTCTCAGTCACCCTGCAGGCTGCAGCCCAGGATTTGGTGCCGATTCTAACTGGAGATGGACCGGGTGCAAAGGGGCTGCGGGGCACAGGCGGGAGAGCACGCAGTGGGGTGGGGGCGGACACGCCGCTGCTTCAGCACCCCTGCACCCACGCGCCCCCAAGCCTTAGGGGCAACCCTGAGCACAGCCAGGAGTGAGCCCTGAGCACCCTGGGGGGTGGCCCCAAAACAAAACAGGCCAGGGCTGGAGCACAGCCCAGCGGGAGGGCGTTTGCCTTGCACGCGCCGGCCCGGGTTCGATTCCGGCATCCCATATGGTCTCCGAGCACGGCCAGGAGTAATTCCTGAGAGCAGAGCCGGGAGTAACCTGAGCATTGCCGGGTGTGATTCCCTCCCCACCAAAAAAAAAAAAAAAAAAAAGGCCAGAATGATAGTCCAGCAAGTAGGGCGTTTGCCTTGCGTAGTGGACCCGGGTTTGATCCTTGGCACCCATAAGGTCCTCCGAGCCCTCCAGGAGTAATCCCTGAGTGCAGAGACAGGAGTAACCCCTGAACTCTGCCAAGACCAAACCCCAAACAACTCCAATGCCAGGGGGCACCGATGACGGCTCACTCAGGCCTCCCTTGGCCCCGCACACACAGAGGGACCCCCTCAGCCCCTGCTGATAGATGCCAGCGAGAGAGGAAAAGGCCTGCAAGATGCAGCGGGGCTTAAAGCCAGATCAAGTATGGAAAGGAAACAAAACACAGGCCTAGAACCACTGTCTAGGCCCCTGAGGTGGAGCCCAAACATCATGGGGTCATTCTATCTGCTTTGGGCTACACGCAGAAGTCCAGGAGGCAGGGCGGAGGGGACCCAGAGTAGCTGAGTCTTAGCTCCTGGGCCCCCTCACTGACAAATTAGGAGGAGGTGGTCCGGTGGGCGGGCTCTTGCTTTGCATCTGACAGACTCGACTCCCAGGACCCCAAAGGGTCTCCCGAGCCCTGCCAGGAGTGATCCCTGAGCACAGAATCCCTGAGCATAGCTGAGTATAGCCAAAGAACACACCCAGTCTGCCCAAAAAAAAAAAAGCAGCTGGGCAGGGCGATGGCTCCAAGCCCAGGTCTGCACCCTGGAGCCAGAGCCCTGACTTCAACGCTCGGCAACGCCGGGTCCCCTGCGTACCGCTGGGCGTGGACCCTCAAGCAAGAGCTGACAGCAGTCCCTGAGTGGCACAGGGTATGGCCCCCAAACCACAGAATACAGCAGACTACTGTCCCATGAAGGCCAAGCCTTCAGCCCCTGGGGAGAGGGAAGGCGAGGGCTGGGGCTTGAGGGACGGGGGTCTGTCCCACACATACCTGCCTGTCTGTTTCTCCCGACCCATCACAGGAGTGAGGAGAAGCCGTAACTCCTGCTCCCTGCCCCTGGGCTGGACCCTGGTGGGGCTTCCCTCTTGTGGTCCCTCAGCCAAGAGGCACCTGGCTTGCTGCACCCCTAAGGGTGTGGGGGGGTCTCTGGGGGCCGCAGGTCACTCTCACAAGTCCTTCCTGCTCTGCCTCCGTCCCCCTCCTGCAAACAGGCTGGACAGCACCTCGCCCGGCACAACACCTCAAGAAGCCCCGATACCTGAATCCCCAGAGAGTGGAGGCCATGTGGAGGGACCCCAGACAGCAAGGAGCTCCCTGCCCGTGGACACAGGCCCTGACCACCGGCCAGTCTGGGAGAGAGAGCGCAGAGGGCCGGGCGCTCACTTTGTATGTGGCCAACTGGATTCCATCCCCAGGCGCCCGACGGGATCCCCAAGCCATGCCAGGAGTGATCCCTGGGTGCAGAGCCAGGGGTAAGCCCTGAGCACTGCCGGGTGTGACCCCAAAGCCAAACAGGAGCCCCGAAAGAGTCAACCCTCTCTAGCACCAGCTCTCCACAAACTGCCTCTCCTGGGCCACCCGCACCCCACCCCAAACGCTGAATCATCCCAGCCCTTCTGTGGCTCAGAAAACAGATAGAACAGCAGGCCCAGGGGTGGGGGCAGCATGTTTGGAATGTCAGCCTCACGGACACAAGAGGCGGCGAGAGGCGCTCGCCAGGGCCTTGCCTCACAAAGAGGAACTGAGTTAATAAGCGAATCTCAATTCCGGCTCTGGGGCGGGCGCCCGCACCCGGAGTGTGAAGTTCCTGAAACAGCCCGGAGGTTTCTCTATGGTGCCGTGCTCTCTCTCTCTTTCTCTCTCTCTCTTCCGGTAAAGGATGAGCGGAGCTCATGTTTAGCGGATGTGCAATCCTTCCTGCTTCCCAGCTGTGGCCAGATGTGGCGAGGCGGACCTCGACAAGCGAGCAGTGCCTGATGGCTGACAGCTGAGGGCCGATCACTCAACTCTGCTAGTTGTAGCAGCTGGAGCGGAGGAGGACGTGAGCTTATAAAAATAGCCCCTCTGCCTTCGCAGCACGGAGGGGTTCGGAGGCAGCAACAGCATGGAACATCTGGGGGGCCATGCGTACACCCCCAGCCCTAGACCTCCCTGTCCCCTGCCCCTGGACTCCCTGAGCAGGGTGGACGCTGGTGCTCAGCCAGCTCCTCTAGCACCATCTGGCCACCTAATATCACTCCCCTGGGCACAAGTATAAACTGGCCAAAGCAGGCCAAGGCTCAGCGGTGGGGGCCGAGCAGGAGCCCCTTCTGTTACCTCCACCCCCAGCCAGTGATTACCCCACTGACTCCAGCTGCCAAAGGCTGGACTGGCCCTCCCAGCCCCCGCCAGCACGCAAACAGCGTCCGCGGGTATGACCGCAACCTCCTGGGTGGGTGATCAGGCTGCAGAACAGACACACGTCAGAGGGAAACTGGGAGGGGGTGCGGCCTGATGCGCCCCTAGAAAGAACAACTGCAAAGCACAGTGTGAAACTCTGGGACAGGCGAAGAACAGGGAGAGGGAACGGGGTTGGCGGCCTGTTACGCTGAAGAAGGCAGACAGCACTGCTAACACTGCACATGTTTCAGAGTTTCCACCCAAAGGCAGTCTGGGTGTTTACTATGTGTTCGTTTGCTTTGTTTTGGGACAACACATAGCGTGTTCAGGGATGGCGCTTGATGAGGAGACACTGGGACCACGTGGGATGCTGGGGATTGAACCCGGGTTGCCCTTCTCGGGGTACCATCACTCTGGCCCCAGTCTCGGCGTTCACGTGCTGCAGTCTCTGAGCTCGGTTCCAGACCCAGCGCCTTCTCTTGCTGAGCTCCTGCCTGCTTGCCCTGGGCCTCAGTGCCGGCCTCTGCAGACTGTGTTATTGGTGTTCTCGTGGCACTGCTGGAGTGACAGCATCCAAGCGAGCGAGAGCTTCTTTCCAAGCTCCCTTTCTGAAAGGTACCAGCTCCAGCCTTCTGGAACAGGGCCACTGAGTGCAGCCGCTCTGCTGGGGGCTCATGCAGAGGCTCCCCACCTCAAACGGCCCCTCACTCCAGGAGCATCTGAGAGGCCGGGGACTATGGGGCCCTAGAGTGACAGGTCCTCCTGGGCCGAGGGTCCAGCTTGCCAAGTCCTGGGCCCACGCAGTTGCTTACCTCACTCTCGCAGACGAGCAGCTGAGTGTGGCAGAGGAGCAAGTATCGGTCTTTCCAGAGCCCCAGGAAGCCTCCGCTGCTCTTCTTGAGCCAACCGGCCTTGTCCACGGTCCGTGTTCGCGAGGTTTCTCACCACCCTCCTTTACATCCTGGAAGACAGCACCGGACGCAGAGCCCTTAGTCCCAGGCCAGAGCTGGGTCCCTGGGCTGGACACATCCTCAAGTCACCCCATGTAGCTTCCCCACGAACCCCCAGCGGCTGCCTCTAATCCGACAGCAGAATAAATGGCAGCTAGGGGGCGGAGAGACGGCACAGTGAGTAGGGCCTTGTCTTCCACACAACCAGGTTCAATCCCCGCATCCCATATGCATCGCCAGGAAGGAGTCCTGAGAGCAGAGTCTGGAGTAAACACTGAGCACCGCCAAAGCGCCCTGCACCAAGAAAATAAACAGAAACGAAGGGAAAAGCAATAGTCCTGCAGGGAGGGCATTTGCCTTGCACGCAGCCAACCGGGTTCGATCCCGGCATCCCATATGGTCCCCTGAGCACCGCCAGGAGTAATTCCCTGAGTGCAGAGCCAGGAGTAACCCCTGAGCATTGCCGGGGTGACCCCAAAAAGAAGAAAATAAATAAGAAAATAAACAGAAACAAGAGGCTGGAGAGAGCACGGCGGGAGTGCATTTGTCCTGCGTTAGGTCAACAGGGGCTCGATGCCCAGCACCCGCTTGGCCCTCAACCCTACCAGGAGTGATCCCCGAGCACCACAGGGAATTGCCCCAAACAAAACAAACGGAACAGTAATGAGCAGGGCCGGGCGACAGCACAGCGGGTACAACACTTGCTCACATTCGGCCGACCCAGATTCGATCCCCAGCACCCCATATGGTCCCCAGGGCCCACCAGGAGTGATCACCTGAGTGAAGCCCTGAGCATCGCCGGTGTGACCCCAAGTCCAAAACAGAAAAAACAGAAAACCAAAAACCAGAGAGAACCAGGAAGAAGCGCCCTGCCTGGGGGGCTCACAGCATGACAAGAGCTGAAGCACCGGGTCACAAACACGGTGACAGGCTTGAGTGGCGCAGGGCGAGGCAGCGGGGGCGCCAGAGGGCCCAGGACCCAGGGGCGTGCCTCACCCGGTAGGTGGCACACAATCCTCTACCAGAGGCTGTTAGGGCCTCACCTCCAGCCCTTCTCCCAGGCCCCCAGGCGTCCACTGACATCTGGGGGTGCCAGTGGCCAGCTCGGGATGCCCACCAGGGCAGCCTCGTTCCCTGTGGGCAGTAGCCAGAGTTCTTTACACACAATGGTGTGGATCGCAGCCGGTTCAGAAGCTTGCCCTGGCATGGCCAAGTCCAGGTCCACTCCCTGGCACCACACCGGGCCCCCCAGCACTGCCAGGGGTCACCCAGCCCAGAGTCAGAAGTAGCCTCTGAACACTGTGGGTGTGGCCCCAAAACCAAACCAAAGCAGTGAAATACATAATGGGGGTGCAAGAAACATCTGTGAAGTGAAAATAAAGATACCAACTCCCTGGGGACTTCAGCGGTGACAGCGAGAGTGAAGGCGGAGGAGGGAGGAAGAGAGGCCCGAGTGGAGCCTGAGGAGCCGAGCGCTGACTAATCCTGACTACTTTATAATTTACATGTGCTGAAAAAGGGAGCCCCGGTTAAGCGGGACCCACCTCTCCCCAGGGGTCCTCGTGGCCACAGCTGCCTGTGAGAGGACACAAGCCCAGGCAGATGAGCGGGGCTGGGCTGTCGGCAGCTGGGCAGGGCATCCTGCCTGGTGGCTGGTTCACGCCTCGGCCGCACCCACGTACAGCCCAAGGCCTGTGGGGTGGGGGTCCCCGCTACAGCCCAAGGCCTGGGGGGTTGGGGGTCCCCACTTACAGCCCAAGGCCTGGGGGTGGGGGTCCCCACCTTACAGCTCAAGGCCTGAGGGGTTGGGGGTCCCACTTACAGCCCAAGGCCTGGGGGGTGGGGGGGTCCCCACTTACAGCTCAAGGCCTGAGGGGTGGGGTCCCGCTTACAGCCCAAGGCCTGGGGGGTGGGGGGGTCCCCACTTACAGCCCAAGGCCTGGGGGGTGGGGGTCCCCACTTACAGCCCAAGGCCTGGGGGTGGGGGTCCCACTTACAGCCCAAGGCCTGGGGGTGGGGGTCCCCCCACTTACAGCTCAAGGCCTGAGGGGTGGGGGTCCCGCTTACAGCCCAAGGCCTGGGGGGTGGGGGTCCCGCTTACAGCCCAAGGCCTGAGGGGTGGAGGTCCCCACTTACAGCCCAAGGCCTGAGGGGTGGGGGTCCCGCTTACAAAGCCCAAGGCCTGGGGGTGGAGGGGTCCCACTTACAGCCCAAGGCCTGGGGGTGGGGTCCCCACTTACAGCCCAAGGCCTGGGGTGGGGGTCCGTCAGCTGATGGTCTGCCTCAGGCTCCTTCCTCAGAACAGGAGCTGCAGGGATGGTAACCCTGAACGGGAGTGAGGCTCCAAGGCTAGGCCTGCATGCAGGACCCCGACTTCGATTCCCCAAGCACTGTGGGGGTGACCCCCAGAGATGATGGATCCATGAGGGCAGGGCCTCTTGCCCTGCTTCTGCCTGGACACTTCATCAGCACTGGCGCAGAGACCCCAAACAGCGGGGCGGGAGCCCTGCAGACCAACGTCCCGCCTCGGGTCGGGGCCTCCCTGGGAGGGGGCCTCAGGATGTCCTCAGACCGCCGTCCTCCAGCGCCCCCTGGGTCCGGGGGACCTCTCTGGGGAGGGTCAGCATCCAGGACTGTCCTCAGACCGCCGTCCTCCAGCGCCCCCTGGGTCCGGGGACCTCTCTGGGGAGGGGTCAGCCTCCAGGACTGTCCTCAGACCGCCGTCCTCCAGCGCCCTCTGGGTCCGGGGGGGCCTCTCTGGGGAGGGGTCAGCCTCCAGGACTGTCCCTCTGGGCTGAGCTCTAGGGGCTGCATCCATGCATCTGGATGGGGGCCGGAGGGCTCACCCCAGCATACAGCTAAGAGAAAGGGGGAAGTGGGAGGGTCCCAAAGGTCTTCCCAAGGGGAATGAGGAAGTGGGGGCGTGCCACGCCTGGGTCTCTCACATCCTAGTAAGCACCCAGCACCCACGCCCTCCCCCACTGCCCAGACACCCCAGCATCCACCCCTGAGCCAAGAAGGGAAGCGGAGGACCTGGACACGGCCACCCCCTCACCCGTCACCACATCCTGCACCCACAGCCCTCACCTCTCAGCCCGTACCTGCACCCGCACCCCACCTCGAACCCGCACACTTCTCTTGTGCACCCATCAACGGCACTGCCCAGGCACCCACCGCCTGTTGCTTCCCGGGCCCACCCAGCACCCACGGGACCTCCCTCCCCTTTCTCACTGCCCCCTCCTGAGGCTCCTGCCGGCCTCACCCACTGTGGCTAGATGCTCCCGGGCTTGTGTGTTCACCCCTGGGGGGGCAGAGCAGGGCCCATGGACCAGCACCCAAGAAGCTGGAGAAGCGAGCGGGGATGGGACTGGGGGGCCAGAGTAGGCCTGAGGCAGGCACCACTGTGTGGTGGGGGGGCCAAGAAGGGGCGAGGGAGGGCACTGAGGGGGCCGGAGCAATAGTAGAGCAGGTAAGGCGTTTGCCACCCCTAGGAGTAACCCCGAGCATCACTGGTGTGGCCCAAAAACCAAAAAGAAAGGTGTTAAGAGGAGAGAGAGAGCGAGAGCGAGAGAGGAAGAAGAGGCAAAGTGCCTGCCATAGAGGCAGGCTAGGGGAGGGGGGAGGGAATCAGGGACACTGGTGATGGGAGATGGGCACGGTAGAGGGCTGGGTGCTGGAACACTGTATGGCGAAACCCAACCATGAGCATCTTTGTATCTGTGTAATAAAATAAAAAATAAAATAAACTGTCAGTACCTGTATTGCAAATCATAATACAGAGGAAAGAGACAGAGAGAGAGAGAGAGAGAGAGAGAGAGAGAGAGAGAGAACGAAGAGGCGAGGAGGGGCCTGCCCCATACGCATCAGGGGACCTGACTGGCCCTTGCCAGTTTTAAGAACTGTCCCTGCCCCCTGGCAGGGCTCACAGGGGTGGTTTTGTCCTGGCCACCAGCTGGCCGTGTCCTGCCTGGCCCTCCCCCTCAAGCGGCCCTGCCTGAGCCTGGGCACCAGCCCCGTCCGTGTGCCTGCAGTGGGGGAGGGGTCCCTGAGTGGCTCACTAAAACATAAATAAGTAATAACGCCGGATCCCTGGGGACGCGGGAAAGGGCAGGCACGGACAGTGGCCCCTTCCCTGCACCCCAGTCACAGGCAGGGGCCCAGAAACAAGTGGCACCTCCATCACAGGCCCAAGGTGCTCCAGTGAGTCCTCACTCCACTCCCAGGGGCCTACAGGAGGGAATGAGCCCCGGGGAGCCCAGAGGGCTTTGCCTGGGGAAACTTCTCGTCTGACTCCCGCAGCAAGGGCCCTGCAAAAGGTCCGGCTGTTGTCCCCACCCCCCCCAGCGTGCCGGGACAGAAGCTGGTGTGGTTCGGAGGGGCCCAGGAGGATCTGGTGGGTCAGGCCGGCCCGGGTGGAACTGGGAGAGACACACCCTTAGGTCTGGCTGCACATCACAGGCAGAGAGAGCAGCCAGGGGCAGGGCCGGCCTCCCCCTTCCCAAGGCTCGGAGCCAAGGGCAGCCCCGAGGCACCTGGAGAGGGGACCCCGGGAAGGCTCAGGAGGGTAGAAGTCCAAGAGAAAGAACATGGAAGACACCTTTCCTCACAGGGTGGCCTGGATTGGATCCCGGCACCCCAGAGTCCCCCAGTCCCACTAGGAGTGATCCCTGGGCACCGAGCCAGGAGTAAGCCGGAGCACTGCCGGGTGGTGGCCCACCTCCCCAAACAAAGAAGCCCAGGGCAGACAGGCAAGCCGGGATTTCCAAGCTCTGCAGCCGCAACATCCCCCGCGGAGCTATTTGCAGTTCCCAAAGTTTGCACATACATCATCGCATTTCGGGGTGCCTCGCTGTCACTTCACAGACAGGGAGACTGGACCCCGTGTGCACCAGCAGACAGATGCCCGGTGCCAGACCAGAGCCTGGCCGCTCCTCAGCCTCCTGGCAACGCCCAGCCCAGGCCCAGAGGCACTCACGGAAACCAAGTGGGAGCTAGGGCCAGCCTAGGGCCGGGGCGCAGAGCTGGTGACTATGTCCGAGGAGGGGGCAGAAAAAACAGGGGTGTGAGGTCTCAAGAAAAGAGACAAAGTCACTGCAAGGGAAAGAACAGAAGGGAGGGAACCAAGGTCAGAGGTGGGAGGGTCGTATGGGGGCAGCTGCCTTGTTGCCTTGCCCGAGTTCAACCCAACAGAGCCCCGCCAGGAGTGATTCCTGAGCACAGAGCCAGGAGTAACCTCTGAGCACTGCTGGGCGTGGCCCCCAAAACAGAAAAATAAAAGAAAAGACAGGTCAAATCTGGTCAGCCCAGGTCTGTGGGCGCTTTGGGCAAGAGGGAGCCAGTGGTTGGGAAGTGATGAGGTCTGGACCGGACACCAGGAAGGACTGGCCACGGGATGGAGGCCACAGGAGAAGCCCCTTACTTGGGGGGCCACGGCAGGGCAGGACCCTGTCCCTACCTCCTCGGGGACTGGGGGCTGGGGGCTCAGCCCAGCACAGGGCCAGGGGACGGAGGGACCCCACCTGCCAGCCAGGAAGCAAATCAATGTGGCCTGACTGCGCTGGGAGAAGGGGCCACATCCCTGTTAGGAGCCGGCCAGCCTCTCTGCTGGGGCAGAAGGAAACCCGCGAGAGGGGAAGTGACTTATCTGCCGCCCCGCAGAGAGGCAGCCCCCAGGAAGTGGGGTGCAGGCACTGAGCGCCGTCCCTCGGTCCCTCCGGCTGCCCCAGAACTAAATAGTGACACTGTCTTCGCCTGGACGGGCAGAACCCAGGAAGCCCCCCCCCCCCCAAGGGACAGAAAGTGAAGTCTCCTGGACTCAGCTAGACGCCCCTGGGCTCAGCCTGGTGGTGCCCCTAGGCCCCCTCAGGACTCGGGGCGCGCAAGCAGCAAGCGCCCCAGTGGGCGAGACAAGGCTGAGCCCACCCCCGGGGACATGCCCCAGGAAGGGAGCCGGGGGCAGCGCCCACCGGTCCGTGGGTCCGAGTCCTGGAGGAGGCTCGCAGGCTGCAGCCCGGGCCCGATGCCCGCTGGCCAGACCCTGACCCCGACCCGCACGCTCACCTCCGCTTTCAACGGGTGGCGGGGTCGAGCCTCAGTCTCCCGCCAGCCCGAGAGGACGAAGCCCACCCCGCGCCCACGCTAGCCAAGGCACCCGCGAGGCCGAAGCAGAATGGACATGCAGAGAGGGAGGCCTCCCCCATTTCTGCTCCCCCGACTGGGCACTGCTCCGCGGGCAGGGGCTCCGCATCGCGAGGGACCGCAGCGCTGCAACAGGGGCCTGAGTGCGGGACTCCGGCCCGTGAGACGAGTTCAAAGGCCCCGGCTGATCCCGACCTCACCTCCTCCTCCATGACGGGTCCGGCGGGCTCTGGCCGCTGTGGCGGTCACTCCCGGCGCCGCGCGCTCGGCCTCCCGCATCCACGCCCGGCGGGGCGGCGGCTCTCAGCGGTCTGCGCGCCGCCCGCCCGCGGCCCAAGAAACTTCGGGGGCGGGGCCAGGGGCGGGGAGACGCTTCGGGCCGGGGGGCGGGGCCTGGAGGGGCGTGTCGGAGAGGAGAGGAGGGAACAGGTCCGGAGCGGGGGGGAAATGGGGGCGTGGCCAGATGCTGAGAGACGCTTCCGGGACCGGGGGTGGAACCTGGAGGGGGCGTGTCGGGCCATTGGGGGCCGGCCCCTTGAGCGGGAAGCGGAGGGCAGAGAGACGCTTCCGGGCCTGGGGGCGGGGCCTGGCGGGGGCGTGTCGGGCCGGGGCCTGGAGCGGGGAAAGTAGGGGGCGTGGCCAGAGGCGGAGCGACGCTTCCGGGGGCGGGGGCGGAGCCTTGCGGGGAAGCGGAGGGTGGAGACAGGGGCGGAGAGACGCTTCCGGGGGCCGGAGGCGGGGCCTGGCAGGGGCGAGTCCAGCCCGGAGGCCCAGAAGCGGGGGAGGAGCGGAGCAGGGGATAAGGACGGAGCCTGGGAGGGACCGCGCGGGTGGTGGGGTCGGGTTGCAGGGCTGAGACCAGAGGAAGAGGGCGGGCCCGGTGGAAAGAGGCTTCCCGGACCCCGTCGAGGGAGGTCAGGCAAGGGGGACAGGGAGGAGAGGGGAGGAGGCGGAGCTTCCGACTGGGGGGCGGGGCGGGGCGGGGCCGCGAATCCCGGCTCTGGCTGATGCTTTAGAATTCCAGTGGGTCTTAGGGTGGACTGCGGGGCTCGGGCGGGGGCTCTAGGGCTGCAGACTGGCCCAGATGAGCCCGAGCGGCCTAGATCTGCCCCATTGCTCCCCGGGATTGGAGCCCACGCGATGACCGCGTCCTCTTGTCTGCGAAATCAGTTGTCAGAGCAGAGCCTGGGCTCAGGGTCCCTTAGGAGCCTGTCTAACGGGAGGAGCTAGGACAGGGAGTCTAGACTGTGGGAGACTTTAGGGAAAGAGAAGCTGCACCTGGTTCTTAGGGGGTCCTAAATGCATTGCTTTGCTCTCACTGAGTTCACAGCTGTGTTGGGGTGGGAGCGATAGTCCTGCAGGGAGGGCTTTTGCCTTGCACCCGGCCGACCCGGGTTCTATTCCTGGCATCCCATATGGTTCCCTCAAGCACCGCCAGGAGTAATTCCTGAGTGCAGAGCCAGGAGTAACCCCCTGAGCATTGCCGGGTGTGTGTGACCCAAAAAAGCAAAAAAAAAAAAAAAAAAAACCCAAAATTAAAAAAGTTAAAAAAAAGGGGGGGCAGAGCGACAGCACAGCGGGGAAGGCGTTTGCTTAGCACAAGGCCGACCAGGGTTGGATCCCCAGCATCCCATATGGTCCCCTGAGCACCGCCAGGAGTAATTCCTAAGTGCAGAGCCAGGAGTAACCCCTGAGCATTGCTGGGTGTGACCCAAAAAGCAAAGAAAAATATTTAAAAAGTAAATTGGCAGAGCCTGAAGTTCATACTTTGGAATGCAGGAAGCCACATTCAGCTTGGCCAAGATGGTCCCCAAGCATTACCTGAAGAGACCCCAAAGCACAGCTAGGTGTTTTATATATATATTATACATACACACATACATAATACATATATATTTATATAATAATATAATGTAATATATTATATAATAATATAATGCAATTACATATTATATGTGGTGTAATATAGTATATGTTATATATAATATATAGCACTTTTTTTCCTTTGTTTCACTCAGGAGACTGGAAGCCTGTTTTGTTTGTTTGTTTGCTTGCTTGCTTTTTGGGTCACACCAAGCAATGCTCAGGGGTTACTCCTGGCTCTGCGCTCAGAAATTACTCCTGGCGGTGCTCAGGGGATCATATGGGATGCCTGGGATCGAACCGGGTCGAGCCTCTTGCAAGACAAATGCCCTCCCCCCGCTGTGCTATCGCTCCGGCCCCTGGAAGCCTGGGTTTGATCCCAGCACTGCATGAGCCCCAAGTCCCAATGCCAGGAGCAACTACCAAGAACAGAACCAACAGTAGCTTCTGAGCACTGCGGGGTGTGGCCCAAAATCAAACAAAAAGTTAATAACTTTTTTATTATTGTGAATGACTTTCTTTTTGGTGAGGGAGTCACACCTGACCATGCTCAGGAATTACTCTTGGTGGTGCTCAGGGGACCAGATGGGATGGCGGGGATGGAACCTCTGGTCGGCTGCAGGCAAGGCAGCCGCTGTACTATCTCTCCGACCCCTATTACTGTGATGGGACCCGGGGTTGGACTGCGGTCTCTGGAAGGTGTTCCCATCGCCTTCTTCATAATGAAGAACATAGTCCCCTCCCCACTTTGAGTTTATGAGCCTTGCTTGAGGCTAGGCGAGACCAGGAGCCGAGCGGCGCTTTGCCGCACTGACCAGGAGGTGGCAGCAGATAGGTCCGCCCGGAAGTAGAGGTCCTTTGGCTCCGCCTTCTCCGTCACCGGCCAATCAGGATCCACGAGGAGGACCCGCTGTGCGCAGAGGGAAGGGGCAGAGCCACAGACCGTTAATCGTTCCTGAGGTTGAGTCTGTCCAATCATTCACTGTTGGTTTTGTTTGGTTTTGGAGCCATGCCCAGCTGTGCTCAGGGCTTTCTCCTGGCTCTACACTCAGGAATTACTCTCGAGGGAACATATGGGATGCCGGAGATCAAACCTGGCTCAGCCCGCTGTTCTAGCCTTCTGCCCCTAATTTTTGGTTTTCCTTTTTTGGTTCCCCGCGATGCTCAAGGGTTACCCCTGACTGCACTCAGGAGTACCTGCTGGCGGTGCTTGGGGACATATGGATGCCAGGGACCAAACCCAGGTTGGTCGCGTGCAGGGGAAACTGCCCTACCCGCTGTACTATGGCTCCGGCCCCGACCCTCTAATTATTTGCTTTTTGTTTGGGTTTTTCCCTTTTGTTTTTGGCCCACCAAGTGGTGCTCTTGCCCTGTCTGCACTCCGGTGCTCAGGGGACCAGCTCCTGAGCACCTCTTCCCTCCTGCCCAACTCTCCCCTTCATCTCCCTCATCTCCCCTCTTAATAGCCTCCCTCCTCGCTCTCCCTACCTCTTCCCTCCCCCCCCCTCTCTCCTCCCTCTCCCTCATCCTCACTCCTTCCCTCCCCACTTCTCTCCTCCTTCTCATCCACTTCTTGCAAGCTCATCCTTTGTCTCCGGTCTTAGCTGCAAGAGTCACTCTGCAGAAAGGCTCCAGCACCCACAGGAACCTAAACTTAGACCTCCCAAGTACTTAAAATTAACTGCATGTGGCTACCATATTGGGTAGCGCTCTGCTGCGTCCTGATAGGCTTTGGGTTGCACAAGTTCAAACATTTGTCAGAATTCTTGGGGCCAGAGCAATAGCACAGCGGATAGGGCGTTTGCCTTGCACACAGCCGACCGGGTTCGGTCCCGGCATCCCATACGGTCCCCAGAGCCCTGCCAGGAGTAATTCCTGAGTGCAGAGCCAGGATAACCCCTGAGCATCGCCGGGTGTGACCAAAAAAAAGGGAAAAAAAAAGCTATAGTTAGGGGCCAGAGCGATAGCACAGCGGGTAAGGCCTTGCACACGGCTGACTCTGGTTCGATCCCCGCATCCCATATGATCCCCTGAGCACAGCCAGGAGTAATTTCTGGGTGCAGAGCCAGAAGCAACCCCTGAGCAGCGCCGGGAGAAAGAAAGAAAGGAAAGAAAGAAAGGAGGGGAGGGGAGGGGGGGGGGTGTGACCCAAAAAAGGGGAAAAAAAACACCCAAAAAACCCAAGGGGAAAAAAAGCCTAACAAAGGCAGGGAAAGGTGGAGTTGGGGGGGGGAAGGGTCGGGTGGAGCAGTCTCCGAGTGGTCTCCCTGGAGTAAGCAATGGTTAAAGAGATGGGGTTGGTGGGGCTGGACGGCGGTTCTGAAAGCAAACCTCGGAGGCACCTTGGCCGGGCGCCGCGGCCACCAAGCGCCCGGGGCTCGGTTCTAGCCCGGGTCTCCCCGCCACTTCCGCCCTTCCTGCCCCGCCCCCGAGTGAGGCTGGTGATTGGCGGAGTCCGCCCCGCCCCCGCCCCTCCATTTTGCTCCGTTTTGATTGGCCGGAGCGTTTAAAGGTCCAGCGGTGATAGGACGATTCTCAACTTCCAGTATTTGAAAATTCCAGTGCCAGTGTTCGAGGGTCGCCGCAGGCCGGCTCCTTTCTCCGCGTTCTTCGGGTTCGGTGAGCGTCCATCGAACGCCAGACAGGAGACAGCGACCCCGCTTCTTCCTGGAGCCCATCCCGGGAGGCTGAAAAGAAAGGTCAGCTGGAGGGACATGCTGGGGGTCGCCAGCCCCGCTCCCACCGATGGGGAGCCCCAAGTGCCAACGGCTAACGTCTGCGGCGTCTCTGCGCCTGTTGCGCTTCTCGACACGCAGGGATTTTGCAGATAAACGCTCTTAGACGACAGCGGGCGCGTAAGCCAGTCGTCTGCCCACCTGTTCATGCGAGCCTGACCCCAAAGCTTTCCTGGCCGGAGTCGGGGCGATAGTCCAGCGGGGAGGGCGTTTGTCCTGCTCGCGGCCCACCCGGGTTCTATCCGGGCACCCACATGGTCCCCGGCGCCGCCGGGGAGTAACTCTGGAGTGCAGAGCCAGGAGGAACCCCCTGAGCATCGCAGGGTGTGACCCAAACAGCACAAAATTAAAAAAAAAAAAAAGAAAAGAAAGAAATTCCCGGGGCGGGGAGGGCGTTTGCCTTGCAGGCAGAGCCAGGTTCAATCCTGGGCATCCCATCGCGTCCCCGAAAGTGCCAGGAGTGATTCCTGAGCACAGAGCTTGGGGCGCTGGGCGTGACGCCCCCCCCACCCCCCAAAAAAAGTGAAACAAAAGTCCGGAGCCCACCCGGGTCTCTGGGAGGTCGGCACGCACCCGGCCCAGGTGCGTGACACTGACCAGCGGCCGCTCTGGGCATTAGTGCGTGAGGGACAGTATATTTCAGAGTGAATTTTCTGCTGCGCCGGGACCCTTTGTCCCTTTCCGTGGCCCGACGTGGCGCGTCCATGTCCCCACTCCTGTCCTCTGCGTTCCCGTTGTGCAGTGCGGACCCCGGAGGCGGTGGCGATGCTGCCGGGCACCGAGGCCGAAGGCCAGGACGCGGAGCTGCGGTGCCGAGTGACCGTTGAGGAGCTGAGCCCGGGCGGGCAGCCGCGACGGCGCCAGGCGCTGCGCTCGGCCGAGCTGAGCCTGGGCCGCAACGAGCGCCGCGAGCTGCTGCTCCGGTTGCGGCCGCCGGGCCCGGCCGAGCCCCCGCGCTGCTTCCCCCTGCGCGCCGCGCGCCTCTTCACGCGCTTCGCCTCCACCGGGCGCAGCGCGCTGCGGGTCCCCGGGCCGGGCGTGCCCCCGCGCGGCGCCGTCCAGCTGCTGCTCTCCGACTGCCCCCCGGACCGGCTGCGCCGCTTCCTGCGCACGCTGCGCCTCAAGCTGGCCGCGGCCCCTGGCCCCGCGCCCGCCTCCACACGCGCGCAGCTGCTCGGCCCGCGGCCCCGCGACTTCATCACCATCAGCCCCGTGCAGCCCGGGGGAGCTGCGGCGCGCGGCGGCCACCCGGGCTCCGGACTCGGCACCGGGGAAAAGGACCACGGAGCCCCTGCGGGGCGGACCCCAGCACGGTGAGAGGGGGGAAAGAGGCATCAGGATGGAGTGGGCGTCGGGAGACCCATTGGAGCAGGATAGGGGAAGGGCCCCCTTGAACCCCACTGCCCATCTGAGAGACCCGGAAAGGGCCAGCAGAGAAAGGACCCGGCCATAGAAAGGAGAGAGTGGAGAGGGGGCTGTGAAGGTGACTTGGGAAGGTGCAGCAGGTGGGTCAGCCCGGAGGAGAGAAGGAGGTGACTGCTGCCAGGAACAGTCCCCAGGTGGATGGAGCAGACGGCGCTCGAGCAAGGCGGGTGGGTTCTGGAGTGACATGAGGCTGAGGGAAAAGGATGAGGCGAGGGTCCGAGTGGCACCCCTGGCGCACACCAGGGCAGGGGCGGCCTCAGTGGCCCCTGCACAGCCAGACGCACTGCGGCACTGGCTCCAGGACACACCCTGCAGGCGCTGGGTCAGGCTGAAGCCAGACACACTCAGCAAAGCGGAGCGAGAGCCCGGCTAGACAGCTTTGCTTAATCCCTTGGAGCTGAGAGACTCCAAATGCTTTGTGGGGGGCCGGCACGATAGTCCAGCGGGTAGGGCGTTTGCCTTGCACGCGGCCTGCCCGTGCCGGCCAGGGTTCGATTCCCGGCATCCCATATGGTCCCCTGAGCACCCATATGGTCTCCCGAGCACTGCCAGGAGTAATTCCTGAGTGCAGAGCCAGGAGAAACCCCTGAGCATTGCCGGGTATGACCCAAAAAAAGCGCACACACACACACACACACACACACACACACACACACACACACACACACAAGCTTTGTGGGAGGAAGCAAAGAAGAAAGACCAGGGGCTGGAAAGATCATATAGGGGTTGCGGCCTTTGATCGCACTTGGTGGCCCCAGGTTTTATCCCGGGACAACGTATGGTCCCCTGAGCCCCTCCAGTAGTGAGCCCAGAGCCAGGACTAAGCCCGGAGCACTGCCAGGTGTGACCCAAACCATGCCCGACACTTCCCACTCCGCAAAAGAAGAAACCTAGGCCCCAACAGCCTCTGGCAGGCTCTCTTGACCCCCAGGAGTGAAGGCTGCTGGGCTGCAAGGGCTTTGGGCCCTCGCTGCTCCCAGGCCAAGCAGGGAGTGGTCAGCGCCTGTAAGGAGCAGGGTAGGCCCCTGAGCCACTTCATCCCTCACAGGAAACCCCCCAGGTGGCCTCTGTCCGCGAGGAAACTGAGCCTGTGCCCGCAGAAGCCGCAGCTTTCTGAGGAGCAGACTGCCGTGTTGAGAGCCGTGCTGCAAGGCCAGAGCGTCTTCTTCACCGGGAGCGCAGGTAGTGGACGGGGGGGCTTATGGGACGAAGATGGCCTGGCCCCGCTCTCCCCCTAGGTACAGGCAAGCCTCACCTGTTGGAGGGACTTTGGGCCATAGCCGGCCTAACCCCACCTACCCCTGCTCTCCCAGGTACAGGCAAGTCTTACCTGCTGAAGCGCATCCTGGGCTCGCTGCCCCCCACAGGCACAGTGGCCACTGCTAGCACAGGCGTGGCCGCCTGCCACATCGGGGGCACCACCCTCCATGCCTTTGCAGGTGAGTGGGAACCCTGGGAGCAGCCGACGGGAGAGGGGCGAGCTGGGAAGCCAGGCTGACGGACGTCCCTCCCAGGCATCGGCTCTGGCCGGGCACCTCTGGCCCAGTGTGTGGCTCTGGCCCAGCGTCCAGGGGTGCGGCAGGCCTGGCTGAGCTGCCAGCGACTGGTCATCGATGAGATCTCCCATGGTGGAGGCCGAGATGTTTGACAAGCTGGAGGCTGTGGCCAGGTGAGTGCCGGCAGCAAGGACTGGGAGGACGAAGAAGCCACCGGGCCTGCTCCTAAGTCCCCTGGCTCTTCTCCAGGGCGGTCCGACAGCAGGACAAGCCCTTCGGGGCATTCAGCTCATCATCTGTGGGGACTTTCTGCAGCTGCCACCCGTAACCAGAGGCCCCCAGCGCCCCAGTTCTGCTTCCAGGTACCCCCACCCTCTGGTCCTGTCCCCACCCACGGGGTCTCTTGGGCTTCTGGACATCCCTGCTCTGCCCCACCAGGCCAAGAGCTGGAAGAGATGTATCCCAGTGACCCTGGAGTTGACTGAGGTGTGGAGACAGGCGGACCAGAGCTCGTCTCGCTCCTGCAGGCCGTGAGGCTGGGCAGGTGGGTGCCGGAGGACCCGAGCGGGCAGACCAGAGCTTCGTCTCGCTCCTGCGGGCCGTGAGGCTGGGCAGGTGGGTGCCGAGGACCCGAGCGGGTGTCAGGGCCTTGGGAGATGCTCATCCTGCCCTACCCAGGGTGGCGGAAAAATTCTCCAGGGAAATGGGCATTCTCGGGCCAGGATGAGAGTGCGAAGGGCTGGAGTGAATGTGGGAGACCCACCCCCCCCCCTCTGGGCCTGGGGGCAGCACACAGCACCTCTGAGTGCGGCCAGAGAGCAGACAAAAAGACGGTCATTTGGGCCGGAGCAATAGTAAAGAGGGGAGGGCTCTTGCCTTGCGCGGGCCACCCGGGTTCTCATAGGTGAGATCCCTGAGCACAGAGCCGGGAGTAAACTCCTGAGCACTGCTGGGTGTGGCCGTAAAACAAAACAACATAAAAAGCCACAGGGTCAGAGTGATAGTACACAGGAGGGCGTTTGCCTTGCATGCAGCTGACCCAGGTTCAATCCCCAGCACCCCATAAGGTCCCCTGAACCCACCAGGAGAAGTTCCTGAGTGCAGAGCCAGGAGTACCCTTAGCACCTCTTAGTGTGGCCCAAACACACACCCAAAAAAGAAACCGCTGAAACTCTGGCCTAGTCGCATCATCTCTGCCCACTTCC